>CM042243.1:2685881-2700881 GCA_023566225.1 Romanogobio albipinnatus | reverse complement strand
AGCTTGAGGATCCCTAAGAGGGGCAGCAGCTTTGTTACGACAGTGACACGAGCTGATGAGCAGACCAGCAGTGAGGCATCTAAAGTGCAGCAGCAACCAGGCACCAATCATGTTGCTGATTTGACATCATGTAGTTTTTGCCAAGGTAACCATGCATTAACTGACTGCAAAACATTAAAATCAGAGTCCCAAGACAAAAAGGTTGTATATCTCAAAAGGAATGGTCACTGTTTCGGATGCTTAAAAAAGGGTCACATGAGCAAAGATTGCAATAAGAGAATGGTTTGCCAGATATGTCAACGAAAACATCCTACACTGCTTCACATCGACAATGGAAATTCAAAGAAGCAGATCTGGCCAAACCCAAACTTCACAGAACCAAAAGGAACACCAGTCAATAGTGCACTAGTATCAGCTGATCGTGCAACAGGGGCCAGTAGGGAATGTGCACTAGCAATCGTGCCAGTCCAAATTAAAGTAGCTAAAGGCAGTCAGATCATTAAAACATATGCCTTTCTTGATCCAGGCAGTTCGGCGACGTTCTGCACTGAGAATCTCATGAATCAGCTGAATGCCAAAGGACGCAGAACTGAAATTCTTCTGAAAACAATGGGGCAAGAGAGACCTGTTAAGAGTTATGAGCTCACAGGACTAGAAGTAGGTAGCATCAATGGAGGTGTATACATAGATCTGCCTAAAGTATACACTCAACCCAAGATCCCTGTGTCAAAAGATAACCTTCTCACACACCATGATCTTGAAAAATGGCCTTATTTGAAAGAAATCGAACTGAAAAGAATCAACGCTGATATAGAAATCTTGATTGGAATGAATGTTCCAAAAGCTATGGAACCATGGCAAATAGTGAACAGTAAAGGAAATGGACCATATGCGGTCAAGACTTTGTTAGGGTGGGTGGTTAATGGCCCACTCAATTCTTGTCCCCTTATGGATAAAACTGGACTAATGTCAGTGATGGCCAATCGCATCTCTATGGAGAATATTCAAGATCTGCTTATCAGGCAATATAATCATGACTTTCCTGAAAAGGATTATGATGAGAAACGAGAAATGTCAGCAGAAGACAAATTATTCATGAACATAGCAACAACTTCATCGAAACTCGAAAATGGGCATTACCACTTACCTCTTCCGTTTCGTGATAAAGATGCAACCTTGCCTAACAACTATGAGGTGACAGCACAACGTACACTTAACCTTGCAAAGAGATTCAAGAAGGATCCTGCTTATGCAAAGGAGTATAGTGTGTTCATGGAGGATGTGCTGAGGAAAGGATATGCAGAGAAGGTGCCACAAGAACAGCTCCAGAGGAATGATGGTCATGTATGGTATATACCACATCATGGGGTGTACCACAAGAAGAAGGGAAAACTTAGAGTTGTTTTTGATTGTTCATCTTCATTTAAGAGCAAAGCTCTTAACTCCGAACTTCTCCAAGGTCCTGACCTGACTAAGCCACTTCTTGGTGTTTTGCTTCGATTCCGAAAGGAAAGAATTGCAATAATGGCAGACATCGAAGCAATGTATTATCAGGTACGAGTTCAAGATCATCATCGTGACTTTCTTCGATTCCTGTGGTGGCCACAAGGGGATGTTAACCAGCCACTGGAAATCTACAGGATGAATGTTCATCTTTTTGGTGCTGTATCATCTCCAAGCATTGCCAACTTTGCCTTAAAGCAAACAGGAATTGATCATTCTGAACGATACAGCTCACAAGTCATTGATACAATTAATCATAGTTTTTACGTCGATGATTGTCTCAAATCTGTGGCTTCCGTGAAAGAAGCTATCAAGCTCATTAAAGACCTCAGGGAAGCATGCACCCTAGGAGGATTTACTTTAAGTAAATGGGTGAGCAACAGCTTTGAAGTCCTTGAGACCATTCCAGAAAGTCACAGAGCCCCTCTTGTGAAACAGCTGGACTTGGACAGAGAAAAACCTCCTCTTGAGAGGGCACTCGGAATCCAGTGGAATATCCAAAAGGATGTCTTTACCTTTCGGGTATCCGTTATAAACAGAGCTCCCACAAGACGAACTATCCTTTCTGTGGTCAATTCCATCTATGATCCACTAGGTTTCCTATCCCCGTTTGTTCTCAAAGCTAAGCAAATCCTGCAAAGGCTTTGCCATGAGAAGTATGGGTGGGATGAAATAATTTCAAATGAAATGATGAGACCATGGCAAAGATGGCTTGCAGAGTTAGACCAGCTCAGCAGATTTGAAGTGGACAGGTGCATGAAGCCTGACGGTTTTGGTGTTGTAAAGACTGCTGAATTACATCACTTTTGTGATGCGAGTGAGCTGGGGTATGGGACGGTAAGCTACCTCAAACTTACAAACAGTGTCAAACATGTTCACATCACCTTTGTACTGGGAAAAGCCAGAGTAGTCCCACTGAAACGGATGACCATTCCTAGACTTGAGCTTGCAGCCGCTACCCTGGCTGTAAAGGTGGACCGAATGTTGCAAAAGGAACTTCATATGAAGCTGGAAGATTCTACTTTTTGGACAGACAGTACTGTAGTACTGAAGTACATCCATAACCAAACAAAACGATTTCATACTTATGTTGCCAACAGAATTGCAGTGATACAAAACCTCTCGCAAGTACATCAGTGGAGGCATGTATGTTCTGAAGACAACCCGGCAGATGACAGCTCACGTGGTCTACAGATTGAATCCCTCCTGAATTCCACCAGATGGCTGAACGGTCCTCACTTCCTGTCAAAGGAGAAATCCGAATGGCCTGAGGTACCAGAAGATCTCAGTTACATCTCACCAAACGATACAGAGGTAAGAAGGGATATCTCTGTGAACTGCTTGAACCTGCAGAACAACGCAACTACCAGAATCATTGAGTATTATTCTTCATGGAGGAAACTATTGAGAGCTATAGCATGGTGGCTAAAGCTCAAAGGACTCTTGAGGCTTCGAAATCAGAAAGACAAAGGTCTTATTATAGATTTCAAGTGGAAAGTTGAGCAACAAGGATTAACTCCAGAGGATTTAGACGAAGCAGAGAAGTCCATCATTAGCTATGAACAACAGCGCTACTTTGACTCAGAGATTACACTCTTGAGAGAAGACAAACCCATCAAATCAAATAGCTCCATATACAAACTGGATCCAGTCATTGGTGAGGGTATTTTGAGGATTGGAGGAAGGCTAAGTAAAGCAGCCATGCCGGTGAGTCTAAAGAACCCAATTATCCTACCTAAAGATTCACACATATCCAAACTGATCCTGCGTGATATTCATCAAAAGGTTGGACACTCAGGAAGAAATCACATGCTCTCAAGATTGGGTCAGAGGTTCTGGTTACCATCTGCCAATTCCTCTGCGAGAAAGATAATAAAGTCTTGTGTCTTTTGCAGACGAATGCAGGCTAAAAGTGGAGAACAAAAAATGGCTGACCTACCAGAGGAACGTGTCGCTCCTGATCTACCACCTTTCTCACATGTAGGTATTGACTACTTTGGACCTATAGAAGTCAGAAGAGGTCGCTCTAATGTGAAGAGATGGGGAGTGATATTCACTTGCCTGGCGAGCCGCGCCATTCATCTGGAAGTAGCAAGCACACTTGACACAAACTCTTGTATCAATGCTATTCGACGGTTTTTGTGTCGGAGAGGACCAATACTGACCATCAGGACTGATCGTGGCACCAATTTTGTGTGTGCGCAGAAGGAATTAGAGGTCACCTTGAACCTAATAGATCATCAAAAAATTCAAAATGCATTGCTGGACGATCATGTCAGGTGGATATTTAATCCACCATTTGCAGCCCACTTCGGAGGAGTGTGGGAGAGGTTAATCAAGCTAGTTAAAAAAGTACTGCTTTCTGTCCTAAAACAACAGACATTGGATGATGATATGTTACAAACAGCTTTGTGTGAAGTCGAATGTATTCTCAATGACCGGCCCATCACAACTGTATCAGGTGACAAAAATGATCTCGAACCTCTAACACCAAATCACCTTCTGCAGTTGAAATCCAAACCCCTCTTGCCACCTGGACTCTTCAATAAGAACGACTTGTATGCTAGAAAGCGATGGAAACAGGTGCAATACCTTGCAGACCTTTTCTGGCATCGTTGGACCACTGAATATCTGTCATTGATGCAGCAACGACAAAAGTGGGTCGATACCAAGAGAAACTTCAAGGTAAATGACATAGTAGTCATAGTAGACCATACAGCACCAAGAAACTCATGGCCCTTAGGTCGTGTGGTGAAGACCCTGCCAGGGTCCAAAGGTCTTGTCCGCAGTGTCTTGGTGAAGACTAAAACTGCTGTTCTACAAAGACCTGTCACCAAACTCTGCTTGCTTCTGGAAGCTGAAGAATCAGCTTGAGAGGCTGACAATGCAATGTCAGCATTCTATAGTCTGTTTGATACGCACGCTTTCACATAAACTGACAAACCTGTACATACTATTGCGTGCTCACACACCATTACATATCTTTACATGCATGGACTTTTCAATTTCGCACTACATATACTCAAAATTCTGCACATACACGGACTTCTCACTTTTCGCACAACATTAACACCCATTGGACTTCTCATCTCCTTCCCTATGGATTGTGCTTCAGATACATAGACTCTGATTCTTTGAGATTGTGAAAAAAAGAAAAAAGAAGTATGAAATAATGTGTTGACATTGATAAATGGAATGCAATATAATTGTTTTGGTTTGGTATATTGAAAAAATGGCAATTAATATGTATTAATTATTTGTGTTTTGGCTCCGTTAAAAAATACTGTTAGGTAATTGTTCTGCTTTGGGCATTAACAATTAGGGGCCAGGATGTAGGAGCCATATATGGAATTTTGTGCACTATCAGAAAAGATTCATGTTTAATTTATTTATTATATATTTTCTATGTTTAATATTTGGACTAACCTGTCCAGGTGATTTGACTTGCTCCTCCCCCTTGACGCGTCACTACGGCGCGATAGTGCAGGTGTTAATAATGAACTGGAATTGTTTGGTAGACGGGTTAGAGTGTGGAGAGCAACAGTTTCTTCAATCGCATGCTTGTTGACATGAATATTAAGTTTTCTTTGAAAGTTTAATTTTGTATTTTTAGTTGGAAAGTAAACCGGAGATTGTAATCAATAAACCGCAGACTTTAGTTGTAATGAATGCATCTCTGTGCGTGCTTTATGGACTTGCGTATCGGGAGAGACTCCTCCACTAACCTCAAAGGGCTAAAGAAGGTTGGTAAAGACGATTAGCCTCAACATACATACATATGTCTGTCCATACATACATGCATACATACATGCATACATACATACATACATACATACATACATACATACATACATACATACATACATACATACATACATACATACATACGTCTGTCCATACATACATACATACATACATACATACATACATACGTCTGTCCATACATACATACATACATACATACATACATACATACATACATACATACATACATACATACATACATACATACATACATACATACATACATACATACATACGTCTGTCCATACATACATGCATACATACATACATACATATATACATACATACATACATGCATGCATGCATGCATGCATGCATGCATGCATGCATGCATGCATGCATGCATACATACATACATACATACATACATGCATACATACATACATACATACATACATACATACATACATACATACATACATACATACATACATACATACATACATACATACATACATACATACATACATACATACATACATACATACATACATACATACATACATACATACATACATACATACATACATACATACATACATACATACATACATACATACATACATACGTCTGTCCATACATACATGCATACATACATACATACATATATACATACATGCATACATACATACATACATACATACATGCATGCATGCATACATACATACATACATACATACATACATACATACATACATACATACATACATACATACATACATACATACATACATACATACATACATACATACATACATACATACATACATACATACATACATACATACATACATACATACGTACATACATACGTACATACATACGTACATACATACGTACATACATACGTACATACATATGTCCATACATGCATACCAACATACATACATATCTACTTACATACATGCATACATACATACATACATACACGCACACATACATGCACACATACATACATGCACACATACATACATGCACACATACATACATACATGCATACATACATACATACATACACACACACATACACGCACACATACATACACGCACACATACATGCACACATACATACATACATACATACATACATACATTCATACATACATACATACATACATACATACATACATACATACATACATACATACATACATACATACATACATACATACATACATACATACATACATACATACATACATACATACATACATACATACATACATACATACATACGTCTGTCCATACATACATACATACATACATAGATACATACATACATACATACATACATACATACATATGTCTGTCCATACATACATGCATACATACATACATACATACATACATGCATACATACATACATACGTCTGTCCATACATACATACATACATACATACATACATACATACATACATACGTCTGTCCATACATACATACATACATACATACATACATACATACATACATACATACATACATACATACATACATACATACATACATACATACATACATACATACATACATACATACATACATACATACATACATACATACATACATACATACATACATACATACATACATACATACATACATACATACATACATACATACATACATACATACATACATACATACATACATACATATGTCCATACATACACGCACACATACATGCACACATACATACATGCACACATACATACATGCACACATACATACATGCATACATACATGCATACATACATGCATACATACATACGTACATACATACATACGTACATACATACACGCACACATACATGCACACATACATACATGCACACATACATACATGCACACATACATACATGCATACATACATACATACATACACGCACACATACACGCACACATACATACACGCACACATACAGGCACACATACATACATGCACACATACATTCATACATACATACATACATACATACATACATACATACATACATACATACATACATACATACGTCTGTCCATACATACATACATACATACATACATACATACATACATACATACATACATACATACATACATACATACATACATACATACATACATACATACATACATACATACATACATACATACATACATACATACATACATACATACATACATACATACATACATACATACATACATACATACGTCTGTCCATACATACATACATACATACATACATACATACATACATACATACATACATACATACATACATACATACATACATACATACATACATACATACATACATACATACATACATACATACATACATACATACATACATACATACATACATACATACATACATACATACATACATACATACATACATACATACATACATACATACATACATACATACATACATACATACATATGTCTGTCCATACATACATACATACATGCATACATACATACATACATACATACATACATACATACATACATACATACATACATACATACATACGTCTGTCCATACATACATACATACATACATACATACATACATACATACGTCTGTCCATACATACATACATACATACATACATACATACATACATACATACATACATACATACATACATACATACATACATACATACATACATACATACATACATACATACATACATACATACATACATACATACATATGTCCATACATGCATACCAACATACATACATATGTACTTACATACATACATACATACATACATACATACATACATACATACATACATACATACATACATACATACATACATACATACATACATACATACATACATACATACATACATACATACATACATACATACATACATACATACATACACGCACACATACACGCACACATACACGCACACATACATGCACACATACATGCATACATACATACATGCATACATACATACATACATACATACATACATACATACATGCACGCATACATACACGCACACATACATGCACACATACATACATACATACATACATACATACATACATTCATACATACATACATACATACATACATACATACATTCATACATTCATACATACATACATACATACATACATACATACATACATACATACATACACGCACACATACATGCACACATGCATACATACATACATACATACATACATACATACATACGTCTGTCCATACATACATACATACATACATACATACATATGTCTGTCAATACATACATACATGCATACATACATACATACATACATGCATACATGCATACATGCATACATACATACATACATACATACATACATACATACATACATACATACATACATACATACATACATACATACATACATACATACATACATACATACATACATACATACATACGTCTGTCCATACATACATACATACATACATACATACGTCTGTCCATACATACATACATACATACATACATACGTCTGTCCATACATACATACATACATACATACATACGTCTGTCCATACATACATACATACATACATACATACGTCTGTCCATACATACATACATACATACATACATACATACATACATACATACATACATACATACATACATACATACATACATACATACATACATACATACATACATACATACATACATACATACATACATACATACATACATACATACATACATACATACATACATACATACATACATACATACATACATACATACATACATACATACGTCTGTCCATACATACATACATACATACATACATACATACATACGTCTGTCCATACATACATACATACATACATACATACATACATACATACATACATACATACGTCTGTCCATACATACATACATACATACATACATACATACGTCTGTCCATACATACATACATACATACATACATACGTCTGTCCATACATACATACATACATACATACATACATACATACATACATACATACATACATACATACATACATACATACATACATACATACATACATACATACATACGTCTGTCCATACATACATACATACATACATACATACATACATACATACATACATACATACATACATACATACATACATACATACATACATACATACGTCTGTCCATACATACATACATACATACATACATACGTCTGTCCATACATACATACATACATACATACGTCTGTCCATACATACATACATACATACATACATACATACATACATACATACATACATACGTCTGTCCATACATACATACATACATACATACATACGTCTGTCCATACATACATACATACATACATACATACATACGTCTGTCCATACATACATACATACATACATACATACATACATACATACATACATACATACATACATACATACATACGTCTGTCCATACATACATGCATACATGCATGCATACATACATACATACATACATACATACATACATACATACATACATACATACATACATACATACATACATACATACATACATACATACATACATACATACATACATACATACATACATACATACATACATACATACATACATACATACATACATACATACATACATACATACATACATACATACATACATACATACATACATACATACATACATACATACATACATACATACATACATACATACATACATACATACATACATACATACATACATACATACATACATACATACATACATACATACATACATACATACATACATACATACATACATACATACATACATACATACATACATACATACATACATACATACATACATACATACATACATACATACATACATACATACATACATACATACATACATACATACATACATACGTCCATATGTCCATACATACGTCCATATGTCCATACATGCATACCAACATACATACATATCTACTTACATACATATCTACTTACATACATTCATTCATTCATTCATTCATTCATTCATTCATTCATTCATTCATTCATACGTACGTACGTACGTACGTACGTACATACATACATACATACATACATACGTACGTCTGTCCATACATACATACATACATACATACATACATACGTACGTCTGTCCATACATACATACATACATACATACATACATACATACATACATACATACATACATACATACATACATACATACATACATACATACATACATACATACATACATACATACATACATACATACATACATACATACATACATACATACATACATACATACATACATACATACATACATACATACATACATACATACATACATACATACATACATACATACATACATACATACGTCTGTCCATACATACATACATACATACATACATACGTCTGTCCATACATACATACATACATACATACATACGTCTGTCCATACATACATACATACATACATACATACGTCTGTCCATACATACATACATACATACATACATACGTCTGTCCATACATACATACATACATACATACATACGTCTGTCCATACATACATACATACATACATACATACATATGTCTGTCCATACATACATACATACATACATACATACATACATACATACATACATACATACATATGTCTGTCCATACATACATACATACATACATACGTCTGTCCATACATACATACATACATACATACATACATACATACATACATACATACATACATACATACGTCTGTCCATACATACATACATACATACATACATACGTCTGTCCATACATACATACATACATACATACATACGTCTGTCCATACATACATACATACATACATACATACGTCTGTCCATACATACATACATACATACATACATACGTCTGTCCATACATACATACATACATACATACATACGTCTGTCCATACATACATACATACATACATACATACGTCTGTCCATACATACATACATACATACATACATACGTCTGTCCATACATACATACATACATACATACATACGTCTGTCCATACATACATACATACATACATACATACATATGTCTGTCCATACATACATACATACATACATACATACATACATACATACATACATACATACATATGTCTGTCCATACATACATACATACATACATACGTCTGTCCATACATACATACATACATACATACATACATACATACATACATACATACATACATACATACATACGTCTGTCCATACATACATACATACATACATACATACGTCTGTCCATACATACATACATACATACATACATACGTCTGTCCATACATACATACATACATACATACATACGTCTGTCCATACATACATACATACATACATACATACGTCTGTCCATACATACATACATACATACATACATACGTCTGTCCATACATACATACATACATACATACATACGTCTGTCCATACATACATACATACATACATACATACATACGTCTGTCCATACATACATACATACATACATACATACATATGTCTGTCCATACATACATACATACATACATACATACATATGTCTGTCCATACATACATACATACATACATACATACATACATACATACATACATACATACATACATACATACATACATACATACATACATACATACATACATACATACATACATACATACATACATACATACATACATACATACATACATACATACATACATACATACATACATACATACATACATACATACATACATACATACATACATACATACATACATACATACATACATACATACATACATACATACATACATACATACATACATACATACATACATACATACATACATACATACATACATACATACATACATACATACATACATACATACATACATACATACATACATACATACATACATACATACATACATACATACATACATACATACATACATACATACATACATACATACATACATACATACATACATACATACATACATATGTCTGTCCATACATACATACATACATACATACATACATACATACATACATACATATGTCTGTCCATACATACATACATACATAGATACATATGTCTGTCCATACATACATACATACATACATAGATACATATGTCTGTCCATACATACATACATACATACATAGATACATATGTCTGTCCATACATACATACATACATACATAGATACATATGTCTGTCCATACATACATACATACATACATACATACATATGTCTGTCCATACATACATACATACATACATACATATGTCTATACATACATACATACATACATACATACATACATACATACATACATATGTCTGTCCATACATACATACATACATACATACATACATACATACATACATATGTCTGTCCATACATACATACATACATACATACGTCTGTCCATACATACATACATACATACATACATACATACATATGTCTGTCCATACATACATACATACATACATAGATACATATGTCTGTCCATACATACATACATACATACATACATATGTCTGTCCATACATACATACATACATACATAGATACATATGTCTGTCCATACATACATACATACATACATAGATACATATGTCTGTCCATACATACATACATACATACATAGATACATATGTCTGTCCATACATACATACATACATACATACATATGTCTGTCCATACATACATACATACATACATAGATACATATGTCTGTCCATACATACATACATACATACATACATATGTCTGTCCATACATACATACATACATACATACATACATACATACATACATATGTCTGTCCATACATACATACATACATACATACATACATACATACATACATATGTCTGTCCATACATACATACATACATACATATGTCTGTCCATACATACATACATACATACATACGTCTGTCCATACATACATACATACGTCTGTCCATACATACATACGTACATACATACGTACATACATACATACGTACGTACGTACATACATACATACATACATACATACATACATACATACATACATACATACATACATACATACATACATACATACATACATACATACATACATACATACATACATACATACATACATACATACATACATACATACATACATACATACATACATACATACATACATACATACATACATACATACATACATACATACGTCTGTCCATACATACATACATACATACGTCTGTCCATACATACATACATACATACGTCTGTCCATACATACATACATACATACGTCTGTCCATACATACATACATACATACATACATACATACGTCTGTCCATACATACATACATACATACATACATACATACATACATACATACATACATACGTCTGTCCATACATACATACATACATACATACATACATACATACATACGTCTGTCCATACATACATACATACATACATACATACGTCTGTCCATACATACATACATACATACATACATACGTCTGTCCATACATACATACATACATACATACATACGTCTGTCCATACATACATACATACGTCCATACATACATACATACATACATACATACATACATACATACATACATACATACGTCTGTCCATACATACATACATACATACATACATACGTCTGTCCATACATACATACATACGTCCATACATACATACATACATACATACATACATACATACATACATACATACATACGTCTGTCCATACATACATACATACGTCTGTCCATACATACATACATACATACATACATACATACATACATACATACATACATACATACATACATACATACATACATACATACATACATACATACATACATACATACATACATACATACATACATACATACATACATACATACATACATACATACATACATACATACATACATACATACATACATACATACATACATACATACATACATACATACATACATACATACATACATACATACATACATACATACATACATACATACATACATACATACATACGTCTGTCCATACATACATACATACATACGTCTGTCCATACATACATACATACATACGTCTGTCCATACATACATACATACATACGTCTGTCCATACATGCATACATACATACATACATACGTCTGTCCATACATACATACATACATACATACATACATACATACATACATACATACATACATACGTCTGTCCATACATACGTACATACATACATACATACATACATACATACATACATACGTCTGTCCATACATACGTACATACATACATACATACATACATACATACATACATACATACATACGTCTGTCCATACATACGTACATACATACATACGTCTGTCCATACATACGTCCATACATACATACATACATACATACATACATACATACATACATACATACATACGTCTGTCCATACATACATACATACATACATACGTCTGTCCATACATACATACATACATACATACATACATACATACATACATACATACGTCTGTCCATACATACATACATACATACATACGTCTGTCCATACATACATACATACATACATACA
>CM042243.1:2668381-2680881 GCA_023566225.1 Romanogobio albipinnatus | reverse complement strand
TACATACATACATACGTCTGTCCATACATACATACATACATACATACATACATACATACATACATACATACGTCTGTCCATACATACATACATACATACATACATACATACATACGTCTGTCCATACATACATACATACGTCTGTCCATACATACATACATACATACATACATACATACATACATACATACATACATACATACGTCTGTCCATACATACATACATACATACATACATACATACATACATACATACATACATACATACATACATACATACATACATACGTCTGTCCATACATACATACATACATACATACATACATACATACATACATACATACATACATACATACATACGTCTGTCCATACATACATACATACATACATACATACATACATACATACATACATACATACGTCTGTCCATACATACATACATACATACATACATACATACATACATACATACATACATACATACATACATACGTCTGTCCATACATACATACATACATACATACATACATACATACATACATACATACATACGTCTGTCCATACATACATACATACATACATACATACATACATACATACATACATACATACATACGTCTGTCCATACATACATACATACATACATACATACATACATACATACATACGTCTGTCCATACATACATACATACATACATACATACATACATACGTACATACATACATACATACATACATACGTCTGTCCATACATACATACATACATACGTACATACATACATACATACATACATACGTCTGTCCATACATACATACATACATACATACATACATACATACATACATACATACATACATACGTCTGTCCATACATACATACATACATACATACATACATACATATGTCTGTCCATACATACATACATACATACATACATACATACATACATATGTCTGTCCATACATACATACATACATACATACATACATACATATGTCTGTCCATACATACATACATACATACATACATACATACATACATACATACATACATACATACGTCTGTCCATACATACATACATACATACATACATACATACATACGTCTGTCCATACATACGTACATACATACATACGTCTGTCCATACATACGTACATACATACATACGTCTGTCCATACATACGTACATACATACATACGTCTGTCCATACATACGTACATACATACATACATACGTCTGTCCATACATACGTACATACATACATACGTCTGTCCATACATACGTCCATACATACATACATACATACATACATACATACATACATACATACATACATACATACATACATACATACATACATACATACATACATACATACATACATACATACATACATACATACATACATACATACATACATACATACGTACGTCTGTCCATACATACATACATACATACATACATACATACGTCTGTCCATACATACATACATACATACATACATACATACATACATACATACATACATACATACATACATACATACATACATACATACATACATATGTCTGTCCATACATACATACATACATACATACATACATACATACGTCTGTCCATACATACATACATACATACATACATACATACATACATACATACATACATACATACATACATACATACGTCTGTCCATACATACATACATACATACATACGTCTGTCCATACATACATACATACATACATACGTCTGTCCATACATACATACATACATACATACGTCTGTCCATACATACATACATACATACATACGTCTGTCCATACATACATACATACATACATACGTCTGTCCATACATACATACATACATACATACGTCTGTCCATACATACATACATACATACATACGTCTGTCCATACATACATACATACATACATACATACGTCTGTCCATACATACATACATACATACATACGTCTGTCCATACATACATACATACATACATACATACATACATACATACATACATACATACATACATACATACATACATACATACATACATACATACATACATACATACGTCTGTCCATACATACATACATACATACATACATACATACATACATACATATGTCTGTCCATACATACATACATACATACATACATACATACATATGTCTGTCCATACATACATACATACATACATACATACATACATATGTCTGTCCATACATACATACATACATACATACATACATACATACATATGTCTGTCCATACATACATACATACATACATACATACATACATACATATGTCTGTCCATACATACATACATACATACATACATACATACATACATATGTCTGTCCATACATACATACATACATACATACATACATATGTCTTTCCATACATACATACATACATACATACATACATACATACATACATACATATGTCTGTACATACATACATACATACATACATATGTCTGTCCATACATACATACATACATACATACATACATACATACGTCTGTCCATACATACATACATACATACATACATACATACATACATACATACATACATACATACGTCTGTCCATACATACATACATACATACATACATACATACATACATACATACATACATACATACATACATACATACATACATACATACATACATACATACATACATACATACATACATACATACATACATACATACATACATACATACATACATACGTCTGTCCATACATACATACATACATACATACGTCTGTCCATACATACGTCTGTCCATACATACGTCTGTCCATACATACATACATACATACATACATACATACATACATACGTCTGTCCATACATACATACATACATACATACATACATACATACATACGTCTGTCCATACATACATACATACATACATACATACGTCTGTCCATACATACGTCTGTCCATACATACATACATACATACATACGTCTGTCCATACATACATACATACATACATACATACATACATACGTCTGTCCATACATACATACATACATACATACGTCTGTCCATACATACATACATACATACATACATACATACATACATACGTCTGTCCATACATACATACATACATACATACATACATACATACATACGTCTGTCCATACATACATACATACATACATACATACATACATACATACGTCTGTCCATACATGCATACATACATACATACATACATACGTCTGTCCATACATACATACATACATACATACATACATACGTCTGTCCATACATACATACATACATACATACATACATACGTCTGTCCATACATACATACATACATACATACATACATAGATACATACATACATACATACATACATACATACATACATATGTCTGTCCATACATACATACATACATACATACATACATATGTCTGTCCATACATACATACATACATACATACATACATACATACATACATATGTCTGTCCATACATACATACATACATACATACGTCTGTCCATACATACATACATACATAGATACATACATACATACATACATACATACATACATATGTCTGTCCATACATACATACATACATACATACGTCTGTCCATACATACATACATACATAGATACATACATACATACATACATACATACATATGTCTGTCCATACATACATACATACATACATACATACATACATACATACATACATACATACATACATACATACATACATACATACATACATACATACATACATACATACATACATACATACATACATACATACATACATACATACATATGTCTGTCCATACATACATACATACATACATACATACATACATATGTCTGTCCATACATACATACATACATACATACATACATACATACATACATACATACATATGTCTGTCCATACATACATACATACATACATACATACATACATACATACATACATACATACATATGTCTGTCCATACATACATACATACATACATACATACATACATACATATGTCTGTCCATACATACATACATACATACATACATACATACATACATACATATGTCTGTCCATACATACATACATACATACATACATACATATGTCTGTCCATACATACATACATACATACATACATACATATGTCTTTCCATACATACATACATACATACATACATACATACATACATATGTCTGTCCATACATACATACATACATACATACATACATACATATGTCTGTCCATACATACATACATACATACATACATACATACATACATACATACATATGTCTGTCCATACATACATACATACATACATACATACATACATACATATGTCTGTCCATACATACATACATACATACATACATACATACATACATACATATGTCTGTCCATACATACATACATACATACATACATACATATGTCTGTCCATACATACATACATACATACATACATACATATGTCTTTCCATACATACATACATACATACATACATACATACATACATATGTCTGTCCATACATACATACATACATACATACATACATACATATGTCTGTCCATACATACATACATACATACATACATACATACATATGTCTGTCCATACATACATACATACATACATACATACATATGTCTGTCCATACATACATACATACATACATACATACATATGTCTGTCCATACATACATACATACATACATACATACATACATACATACATATGTCTGTCCATACATACATACATACATACATACATACATACATACATACATACATACATATGTCTGTCCATACATACATACATACATACATACATACATACATACATACATATGTCTGTCCATACATACATACATACATACATACATACGTCTGTCCATACATACATACATACATACATACATACATACATACGTCTGTCCATACATACATACATACATACGTCTGTCCATACATACATACATACATACATACATACATACGTCTGTCCATACATACATACATACATACATACATACGTCTGTCCATACATACATACATACATACATACATACATACATACATACATACGTCTGTCCATACATACATACATACATACATACATACATACATACGTCTGTCCATACATACATACATACATACATACATACATACATACGTCTGTCCATACATACATACATACATACATACATACATACATACGTCTGTCCATACATACATACATACATACATACATACATACATACGTCTGTCCATACATACATACATACATACATACATACATACATACGTCTGTCCATACATACATACATACATACATACATACATACGTCTGTCCATACATACATACATACATACATACATACATACGTCTGTCCATACATACATACATACATACATACATACATACATACATACGTCTGTCCATACATACATACATACATACATACATATGTCTGTCCATACATACATACATACATACATACATACATATGTCTGTCCATACATACATACATACATACATACGTCTGTCCATACATACATACATACATAGATACATACATACATACATACATACATACATACATATGTCTGTCCATACATACATACATACATACATACGTCTGTCCATACATACATACATACATAGATACATACATACATACATACATACATACATATGTCTGTCCATACATACATACATACATACATACGTCTGTCCATACATACATACATACATACATACGTCTGTCCATACATACATACATACATAGATACATACATACATACATACATACATACATACATACATACATACATATGTCTGTCCATACATACATACATACATACATACGTCTGTCCATACATACATACATACATAGATACATACATACATACATACATACATACATACATATGTCTGTCCATACATACATACATACATACGTCTGTCCATACATACATACATACATAGATACATACATACATACATACATACATATGTCTGTCCATACATACATACATACATACATACGTCTGTCCATACATACATACATACATACATACATACATACATACATACATACATACATACATACATACATATGTCCATACATACATACATACATACATACATATGTCCATACATGCATACCAACATACATACATATGTACTTACATACATACATACATACATACATACATATGTCCATACATGCATACCAACATACATACATATGTACTTACATACATACATACATACATAGATACATACATACATACATACATACATACATACATATGTCTGTCCATACATACATACATACATAGATACATACATACATACATACATACATATGTCTGTCCATACATACATACATACATACATACATACATACATACATACATACGTCTGTCCATACATACATACATACATACATACATACATACATACATACATACATACATACATACATACATACATACATACATACATACATACATACATACATACATACATACATACATACATACATACATACATACATACATACATACATACATACATACATACATACGTCTGTCCATACATACATATGTACTTACATATGTACTTACATATGTACTTACATATGTACTTACATACATACATACATACATACATACATATGTCCATACATGCATACCAACATACATACATATGTACTTACATACATACATACATACATACATACATATGTCCATACATGCATACCAACATACATACATATGTACTTACATACATACATACATACATACATACATATGTCCATACATGCATACCAACATACATGCACACATACATACATGCACACATACATACATGCATACATACATACATGCATACATACATACACGCACACATACACGCACACATACATACACGCACACATACATGCACACATACATACATGCACACATACATACATGCATGCATACATACATACATACATACATACATACATACACGCACACATACACGCACACATACATACACGCACACATACAGGCACACATACATACATGCACACATACATTCATACATACATACATACATACATACATACATACATACATACATACATACATACATACATACATACATACATACATACATACATACATACATACATACATACATACATACATACATACATACATACGTCTGTCCATACATACATACATTCATATGTCCATACATGCATACCAACATACATACATACATACATTCATATGTCCATACATGCATACCAACATACATACATACATACAGTGAGGAAAATAAGTATTTGAACACCTGAGAATCTCAATGTTAATATTTGGTACAGTAGCCTTTGTTTGCAATTACAGAGGTCAAAGGTTTCCTGTAGTTTTTCAGCAGGTTTGCACTGCAGGAGGGATTTTGGCCCACTCCTCCACACAGATCTTCTCTAGATCAGTCAGGTTTCTGGCCTGTTGCTGAGAAACACAGAGTTTGAGCTCCTCCAAAGATTCTCTATTGGGTTAAGGTCTGGAGACTGGCTAGGCCACGCCAGAACCTTGATATGCTTCTTACAGAGCCACTGCTTGGTTATCCTGGCTGTGTGCTTCGGGTCATTGTCATGTTGGAAGACCCAGCCTCGACTCATCTTTAATGCTCTAACTGAGGGAAGGAGGTTGTTCCCCAAAATCTGGCAATACATGGCCCCGGTCATCCTCTCCTTAATACAGTGCAGTCGCCCTGTCCCATGTGCAGAAAAACACCCCCAAAGCATGATGCTACCCCCCCCCCCCCATGCTTCACAGTAGGGATGGTGTTCTTGGGATGGTACTCATCATTCTTCTTCCTCCAAACACGTTTAGTGGAATTATGACCAAAAAGTTCTATTTTGGTCTCATCTGACCACATGACTTTCTCCCATGACTCCTCTGGATCATCCAAATGGTCATTGGCAAACTTAAGACGGGCCTTGACATGTGCTGGTTTAAGCAGGGGAACCTTCCGTGCCATGCATGATTTCAAACCATGACGTCTTAGTGTGTTACCAACAGTAACCTTGGAAACGGTGGTCCCAGCTCTTTTCAGGTCATTGACCAGCTCCTCCCGTGTAGTTCTGGGCTGATTTCTCACCTTTCTTAGGATCATTGAGACCCCACGAGGTGAGATCTTGCATGGAGCTTCAGTCCGAGGGAGATTGACAGTCATGTTTAGCTTCTTCCATTTTCTAATGATTGCTCCAACAGTGGACCTTTTTTCACCAAGCTGCTTGGCAATTTCCCCGTAGCCCTTTCCAGCCTTGTGGAGGTGTACAATTTTGTCTCTAGTGTCTTTGGACAGCTCTTTGGTCTTGGCCATGTTAGTAGTTGGATTCTTACTGATTGTATGGGGTGGACAGGTGTCTTTATGCAGCTAACGACCTCAAACAGGTGCATCTAATTTAGGATAATAAATGGAGGTGGACATTTTAAAGGCAGACTAACAGGTCTTTGAGGGTCAGAATTCTAGCTGATAGACAGGTGTTCAAATACTTATTTGCAGCTGTATCATACAAATAAATAGTTAAAAAAGTCATATATTGTGATTTCTGGATTTTTTTTGTATGTGTATACATACATACATCCATACATACATACATACATCAATAATAATAATCTGAACTGATAGTGTGTTGTGTGTGCGGTGCAGGTGGAGGCGTGCTGCTGGTGGAAGCTCTTCTTCATGAGGATGACAGTGGTCCGCTGACGGCACAGCTGTACTCGCTCAACATGCTGGTGCAGACGGAGGGACGCGAGCGCAAGGGTTCAGACTACACACGCCTGCTCACCGCCGCCGGATTCACCCGCGTCCAGATCCACACCACCGGCAAGATCTACGACGCCATCCTGGCCTGCAAATAAATCCTGCACACATTTAAACATCAGGATACTTTCACTGGAGATATGAAGTCTTGTTTAATGCACCGTCTGTTTTCAGGCTGAACGGGCTTGTTTAAAAGGTCAGTGGCAATCCGCCTGTGTTCATATTTACCGTGTTTTACCTGTGTTTAGGTGAAATGTCATGGTTTACTCTTATAGTGTCACATCATCAGCTACTCTGTAAACAAATGAGTTTTCCAATATGTAAATAAAACAGATTATTAGACTGTGATTTGCATGAAAATACTATTTCATGTTTTTTAAACTAGAAAAATCTATTTGATTTGTAATTTGTTGTGAAATTAAAATGTTTTCCACTCAAATTTTCTAACCTGAATTTAGGAACACAGAACACACCTTCTGCCTACGTAGGGTGCTCACTAGGTTTTGGACTTATTTTGTGTCTGTTTTGATTAAATTATTAGTATTACAGGGCTTAAAGTATTCCGGCACCGTGCCGGATCTCCGGCGTGTGCGGCGTTTGGCTGCGGAGAAAAATTCTATAAATAAAAAACTGTGTTGATATCACGTTCGAGTTCATGAGTTCGCCTACCAATGGTTTGAGAGTAACATGCACTTCATAATCATCTGGCACTTCCAGCCAATCAGCGATCAGCATCAGGCGCTCATTCATGACTGAAGGGATTTTAGCGCGATATCTTGTAGCTGTATATTGAAGTGATCGCAATGCTAAAGTGGCATAAATATACAGTATCTGCATAAAGAAGTTGTATCTGTATTAGAGTAAAGAGTGGGAGAGTGATCCAGCGTGGATTACACCTCTTTATAAACATAACCAACTCTGAGAGCCCAGTTGAATGGCTTTAATTGAATGACGAATAAGATCATCGTGTGCACACTGACCAGGACATCTGCAAGTTTTAAACCATAGACTGCGCTGTACTCATCCCCCACAGCTGCTGAAAGAGGTTTGAATCAACGATTATTCAGTTTTGACTGATCAATGCATGACGCATTCTGGCAGTGGTGTGTGAATTAACGTGTGTGAAACAGTGGCTTAGCCGTAATTTTATTTTTGAAGGGTCCCATCTAAAAAATAGGGGACCGCTATATATTATATATATATATATATACACTCACCTAAAGGATTATTAGGAACACCACACTAATACTGTGTTTGACCCCCTTTGGCCTTCAGAACTGCCTTAATTCTACGTGGCATTGATTCAACAAGGAGCTGAAAGCATTCTTTAGAAATGTTGGCCCATATTGATAGGATAGCATCTTGCAGTTGATGGAGATTTGTGGGATGCACATCCAGGGCACGAAGCTCCCGTTCCACCACATCCCAAAGATGCTCTATTAGGTTGAGATCTGGGGACTGTGGGGGCCATTTTAGTCCAGTGAACTCATTGTCATGTTCAAGAAACCAATTTGAAATGATTGGAGCTTTGTGACATGGGGCATTATCCTGCTGGAAGTAGCCATCAGAGGATGGGCACATGGTGGTCATAAAGGGATGGACATGGTCAGAAACAATGCTCAGGTAGGCCGTGGCCACATAACCATGCCCAAAAACCATGCCCAATTGGCACTAAGGGGCCTAAAGTGTGCCAAGAAAACATCCCCCACACCATTACACCACCACCACCAGCCTGCACAGTGGTAACAAGGCATGATGGATCCATGTTCTCATTCTGTTTACGCCAAATTCTGACTCTACCATCTGAATGTCTCAACAGAAATCCAGACTCATCAGACCAGGCAACATTTTTCCAGTCTTCAACTGTCCAATTTTGCTGAGCTGGTGCAAACTGTAGCCTCTTTTTCCTATTTGTAGTGGAGATGAGTGGTACCCGGTGGGGTCTTCTGCTGTTGTAGCCCATCCGCCTCAAGGTTGTGCGTGTTGTGGCTTCACAAATGCTTTGCTGCATACCTCGGTTGTAACGAGTGGTTATTTCAGTCAAAGTTGCTCTTCTATCAGCTTGAATCAGTCGGCCCATTCTCCTCTGACCTCTAGCATCAACAAGGCATTTTGGCCCACAGGACTGCCGCATACTGGATGTGTTTCCCTTTTCACACCATTCTTTGTAAACCCTAGAAATGGTTGTGCGTGAAAATCCCAGTAACTGAGCAGATTGTGAAATACTCAGACCGGCCCGTCTGGCACCAACAACCATGCCACGCTCAAAATTGCTTAAATCCCCTTTCTTTCCCATTCCGACATTCAGTTTGGAGTTCAGGAGATTGTCTTGACTAGGACCACACCCCTAAATGCATTGAAGCAACTGCCATGTGATTGGTTGATTAGATAATTGCATTAATGAGAAATTGAACAGGTGTTCCTGATAATCCTTTAGGTGAGTGTAAATATATATATATATATATATTGTTATCACGGGAAATGATGCGCTCAAAATGTGAATCATTGTCTGTCCATTATTTTGCGTGACCATAAAGAAAAATGCCACGTCAATATTGAAAATGTTTGAATCTTAAACCATGAGGGCAGGTCAGTGGATATCATCACAATGTGCAAACTTTGTGCGAGAGTTATGCCGGTGAGGGTCTTAAACGCCAGTCAATTAGTCAAAGTGACAGTAAAAAAAAAAAAAACCGTTTATCTGACGCTGCATCACGGGCGCATATTCTATTAAAGATGACGAGAGGTTAATCAAATTTATTTTTTGATATTTCAGTAGTGGCCTATTTTGAGGGGGGGGGGGGGGTCTATTTTCGTGAATCGAGAAGTGGCGTGTGCTTGACAAGCGCATCTCTGTTTGCGCTCAATCCATTATTTTATTTTAAGCCATCAGTAATCTGGGGGGCCGGACATGTAAATGAAGGGTCCTCGTGGCTTTGGCCCTGGTGTGAAATGCCTGCGAATTACATAGTTTTTTCCGATCTCTTATATTTGTACTTTTTGCACATAAATTGGCTTATTCTTACTGTTGACATTGAAAATTATGTTTTTCTGAGGGTTTAGTCAATTAATTTCTTGATTGCCGCATTTTAGTCATATTTGCTAATTCTCTTTAATGTATTTGTTCTGTTTTGATTCAATTTCCTGAGATTTTTTTGTTTGTTTTTCATCAACATTTTTTGGCGCTCTCCAACACACAACGGGCTTCCCCCGAACTCCGTAGAGGGACAGATGTCCACCCAACATAGCTTTACAAAATCCTGTGGGAAAAACTGACCATGATCATTATGAACTTTACTCCAGTCTAGTACAACAATGTTCCTCAAAGTCAGTAAAGTTGATAAAGCCAAATTAAAATGTCATTGAACAAACTAGATTTGGGCTAAGCCCCGAATCTTTAAAATGTCTGGCTCCGCCCCTGGCAGATACATGATTATACTGTTGTTTTTTCTTTTGTTTGCCAAATAATGTATTTGTCCACTCACCCAGCCCCCAACCCCACTGGAAAAAAAAAAGGTTCAGGCGCAGGATTTCTTTTTGCTTTAACCCCTGGTATTATGTTTGAGGTATTTTTGTCTTGTTTGACAAGTTTTTGGATTTGTGAA
>CM042243.1:2660881-2663381 GCA_023566225.1 Romanogobio albipinnatus | reverse complement strand
GGATGGATGCAAGGATGGATGCAAGGATGGATGGATGGATGGATGCAAGGATGGATGCAAGGATGGATGGATGGATGGATGCAAGGATGGATGCAAGGATGGATGCAAGGATGGATGCAAGGATGGATGCAAGGATGGATGGATGGATGGATGGATGGATGGATGGATGCAAGGATGGATGGATGGATGGATGGATGGATGGATGGATGGATGGAAGGATGGATGGATGGATGGATGGATGGATGGATGGATGGATGGAAGGATGGATGGATGGATGGATGGAAGCAAGGATGGATGGATGGATGGATGGATGGATGGATGGATGGATGGATGGATGGATGGATGGATGGATGGATGGATGGATGGATGGATGGATGGATGGATGGATGGATGGATGGATGGATGCAAGCAAGGATGGATGGATGGATGGATGGATGCAAGCAAGGATGGATGGATGGATGGATGGATGCAAGCAAGGATGGATGGATGGATGGATGGATGCAAGCAAGGATGGATGGATGGATGGATGGATGCAAGCAAGGATGGATGGATGGATGGATGGATGCAAGCAAGGATGGATGGATGGATGGATGGATGCAAGCAAGGATGGATGGATGGATGGATGGATGCAAGCAAGGATGGATGGATGGATGGATGGATGCAAGCAAGGATGGATGGATGGATGGATGGATGCAAGCAAGGATGGATGGATGGATGGATGGATGCAAGCAAGGATGGATGGATGGATGCAAGCAAGGATGGATGGATGGATGCAAGCAAGGATGGATGGATGGATGCAAGCAAGGATGGATGGATGGATGGATGGATGGATGGATGGATGGATGGATGGATGGATGGATGGATGGATGGATGGATGGATGGATGGATGGATGGATGGATGGATGGATGGATGGATGGATGCAAGGATGGATGCAAGGATGGATGCAAGGATGGATGCAAGGATGGATGCAAGGATGGATGCAAGGATGGATGCAAGGATGGATGCAAGGATGGATGCAAGGATGGATGGATGGATGGATGGATGCAAGGATGGATGGATGGATGGATGGATGGATGCAAGGATGGATGGATGGATGGATGGATGGATGCAAGGATGGATGGATGGATGGATGGATGGATGGATGGATGGATGCAAGGATGGATGGATGCAAGGATGGATGCAAGGATGGATGCAAGGATGGATGCAAGGATGGATGCAAGGATGGATGGATGGATGGATGGAAGCAAGGATGGATGGATGGATGGATGGATGGATGGATGGATGGATGGATGGATGGATGGATGGATGGATGGATGGATGGATGGATGGATGGATGGATGGATGGATGGATGGATGGATGGATGGATGGATGGATGGATGGATGGATGGATGGATGCAAGCAAGGATGGATGGATGGATGGATGGATGGATGGATGCAAGCAAGGATGGATGGATGGATGGATGCAAGCAAGGATGGATGGATGGATGCAAGCAAGGATGGATGGATGGATGGATGCAAGCAAGGATGGATGGATGGATGCAAGCAAGGATGGATGGATGGATGGATGGATGGATGGATGGATGGATGGATGGATGGATGGATGGATGGATGGATGGATGGATGGATGGATGGATGGATGGATGGATGGATGGATGGATGGATGGATGGATGGATGGATGGATGGATGGATGGATGGATGGATGGATGGATGGATGCAAGCAAGGATGGATGGATGGATGGATGGATGGATGGATGGATGGATGCAAGCAAGGATGGATGGATGGATGCAAGCAAGGATGGATGGATGGATGGATGGATGGATGGATGGATGGATGGATGGATGCAAGCAAGGATGGATGGATGGATGGATGGATGGATGCAAGCAAGGATGGATGGATGGATGGATGGATGGATGGATGGATGCAAGCAAGGATGGATGGATGGATGGATGGATGGATGGATGGATGGATGGATGGATGCAAGCAAGGATGGATGGATGGATGGATGGATGGATGCAAGCAAGGATGGATGGATGGATGGATGGATGGATGCAAGCAAGGATGGATGGATGGATGGATGGATGGATGCAAGCAAGGATGGATGGATGGATGGATGGATGGATGCAAGCAAGGATGGATGGATGGATGGATGGATGGATGCAAGCAAGGATGGATGGATGGATGGATGGATGGATGCAAGCAAGGATGGATGGATGGATGGATGGATGGATGCAAGCAAGGATGGATGGATGGATGGATGGATGGATGCAAGCAAGGATGGATGGATGGATGGATGGATGGATGCAAGCAAGGATGGATGGATGGATGGATGGATGGATGGATGCAAGCAAGGATGGATGGATGGATGGATGGATGGATGGATGCAAGCAAGGATGGATGGATGGATGGATGGATGGATGCAAGCAAGGATGGATGGATGGATGGATGGATGGATGCAAGCAAGGATGGATGGATGGATGGATGGATGGATGCAAGCAA
>CM042243.1:2533381-2658381 GCA_023566225.1 Romanogobio albipinnatus | reverse complement strand
TTCACCTTATTCTTTATTATTCTCGGGTTAGTAAGTGGAATCTGATCTAAATTATAAGCACTTTAATAAACTTACAATCAGACAGAAGACTTCTCCGCAGTCTCTTCTGGTACAACAACTTACATTTATGTCACGGGAGGCAGAGTTTGTTATAAAAATATATGTCAATTTATTTATTACAGTTTGTATTTCTAGCAGTAAAAGTACAAACATCAAAAAGTTCTTTACTCAAGGCAATATCAGCAATGGTTCTGGTGGCGGACACTCTTCAGGTGGTCCCAAAGCAGCATCTAATGTCTCTCTACTCCTCAAGGATACTTATAATAGTAACCTCCCCAAATGAGGTCATCCAGATTGTCTCTTGTTCTTTTCCTCCGGACTCCCATGCTGCCTCTCGTCTCGTCTTGCAATTGACCTATCGCTTAGCAACTTAGCAATATATTCTCTTATCCACCCCCCCCCTAATTATTGCTTTATAATACAGATTTTCTTCTCTCTCTACTCTATAAACATATTCTTAATAAAAAGTGTGGTTTTCTGTTATTCAATTAACTACATTCTTAATAAACAATAAAAACAATACAGGTGTGGTGATTTTACTTCATAAACTATTCTCATAATTAAAAAATACAACAACAAGTCTGGTCTCATCCTTATCTCTTTGTTCTTGAATTTAATGGCACACACGTATGACGCTGCAATGCTCTTCAGCCAAACACACAGAACTACAGGGAGAATACTATACTGCGTCATAGGAATGTTATATTCATTGTATTCATGGATGTATGTAAGGATGTATGCATGCAAGCATGGGCATATGCATGTATGTTTGTATGGAAGGATGCATGGATGTATAATGTTACATGCAAGAGCTCAAACTTTACCATTTACAATTATTACATAAAGTCAAAATGGACAAAAATTCTAAATTACGACAGTGGATACTATTACATAAAAGTGGAAATTATTAAATTATTACATAAAGTCAAAATGGACAAAAATGTTAAATTACGACAGTGTATACTATTACATAAAAGTAAAAATGATTAAATTATTACATAAAGTCAAAATGGACAAAAATTTTAAATTACGACAGTGTATACTATTACATAAAAGTAAAAATGATTCAATTATTACAAAGTCAAAATGGACAAAAATGTTAAATTACGACAGTGTATGTTATTACATAAAAGTGGAAATGATTCAATTATTACATAAAGTCAAAATGGACAAAAATGTTAAATTACGACAGTGTAAGCTATTACATAAAAGTGAAAATGATTCAATTATTACATAAAGTCAAAATGGACAAAAATGTTAAATTACGACAGTGTATACTATTACATAAAAGTAAAAATGATTAAATTATTACATAAAGTCAAAATGGACAAAAATTTTAAATTACGACAGTGTATACTATTACATAAAAGTAAAAATGATTCAATTATTACAAAGTCAAAATGGACAAAAATGTTAAATTACGACAGTGTATGTTATTACATAAAAGTGGAAATGATTCAATTATTACATAAAGTCAAAATGGACAAAAATGTTAAATTACGACAGTGTAAGCTATTACATAAAAGTGAAAATGATTCAATTATTACATAAAGTCAAAATGGACAAAAATGTTAAATTACGACAGTGTATGCTATTACATAAAAGTGGAAATGATTCAATTATTACATAAAGTCAAAATGGACAAAAATGTTAAATTACGACAGTGTATGCTATTACATAAAAGTGGAAATGATTCAATTATTACATAAAGTCAAAATGGACAAAAATGTTAAATTACGACAGTGTATACTATTACATAAAAGTGGAAATGATTCAATTATTACATAAAGTCAAAATGGACAAAAATTCAAAAGTACGACAGTGTATACTATTACATAGAAGTGGAAATTATTCAATTATTACATAAAGTCAAAATGGACAAAAATTCAAAATTACGACAGTGGATACTATTACATAAAAGTGAAAATGATTTAATTATTACATAAAATCAAAATGGACAAAAATAAAAAATTACGACAGTGTATGCTATTACATAAAAGTGGAAATGATTCAATTATTACATAAAGTCAAAATGGACAAATCTGTTAAATTACGACAGTGTATACTATTACATAAAAGTGGAAATGATTCAATTATTACATAAAGTCAAAATGGACAAAAATGTTAAATTACGACAGTGTATACTATTACATAAAAGTGGAAATGATTCAATTATTACATAAAGTCAAAATGGACAAAAATTCAAAATTATGACAGTGGATACTATTACATAAAAGTGGAAATGATTCAATTATTACATAAAGTCAAAAAGGACAAAAATTCAAAAGTACGACAGTGTATACTATTACATAAAAGTGGAAATGATTCAATTATTACATAAAGTCAAAATGGACAAAAATGTTAAATTACGACAGTGTATACTATTACATAAAAGTGGAAATGATTCAATTATTACATAAAGTCAAAATGGACAAAAATTCAAAATTATGACAGTGGATACTATTACATAAAAGTGGAAATGATTCAATTATTACATAAAGTCAAAATGGACAAAAATTCAAAATTATGACAGTGTATACTATTACATAAAAGTGGAAATGATTCAATTATTACATAAAGTCAAAATGGACAAAAATTCAAAATTATGACAGTGGATACTATTACATAAAAGTGGAAATGATTCAATTGTTACATAAAGTCAAAATGGACAAAAATGTTAAATTACGACAGTGGATACTATTACATAAAAGTGGAAATTATTCAATTATTACATAAAGTCAAAATGGACAAAAATGTTAAATTACGACAGTGGATACTATTACATAAAAGTGGAAATTATTCAATTATTACATAAAGTCAAAATGGACAAAAATTCAAAATTATGACAGTGGATACTATTACATAAAAGTGGAAATGATTCAATTATTACATAAAGTCAAAAAGGACAAAAATTCAAAAGTACGACAGTGTATATATACTATTACATTGAAGTGGAAATTTTTCAATTATTGCATAAAATCAAAATGGACAAAAATTCTAAATTACGACAGTGTATACTATTACATAAAAGTGAAATTTATTCAATTATTACATAAAGTCAAAATGGACAAAAATTCAAAAGTACGACAGTGTATACTATTACATAAAAGTGGAAATTATTCAATTATTACAAAGTAAAAATGGACACAAATTCTAAATTAAAACAGTGTATACTATTACATAAAAGTGGATTTTATTAAAGTATTACATAAAGTCAAAATGGACAAAAACACAAAAGTACGACAGTGTATACTATTACATAAAAGTGAAAATTATTCAATTATTACATAAAGTCAAAATGGACAAAAATTCACAATTACGACAGTGTATACTATTACATAAAAGTGAAAATTATTCAGTCATTACATAAAGTCAAAATGGACAAAAATTCTAAATTACGACAGTGTATACTATTACATAAAAGTGGAAATTATTAAATTATTACATAAAGTCAAAATGGACAAAAATGTTAAATTACGACAGTGTATACTATTACATAAAAGTGGAAATTATTAAATTATTACATAAAGTCAAAATGGACAAAAATTTTAAATTACGACAGTGTATGCTATTACATAAAAGTGGAAATGATTCAATTATTACATAAAGTCAAAATGGACAAAAATGTTAAATTACGACAGTGTATGCTATTACATAAAAGTGGAAATGATTCAATTATTACATAAAGTCAAAATGGACAAAAATGTTAAATTACGACAGTGTATGCTATTACATAAAAGTGAAAATGATTCAATTATTACATAAAGTCAAAATGGACAAAAATGTTAAATTACGACAGTGGATACTATTACATAAAAGTGGAAATGATTCAATTATTACATAAAGTCAAAATGGACAAAAATGTTAAATTACGACAGTGTATGCTATTACATAAAAGTGGAAATGATTCAATTATTACATAAAGTCAAAATGGACAAAAATGTTAAATTACGACAGTGGATACTATTACATAAAAGTGAAAATGATTCAATTATTACATAAAGTCAAAATGGAAAAAAATGTTAAATTACGACAGTGGATAGTATTACATAAAAGTGGAAATTATTCAATTATTACATAAAGTCAAAATGGACAAAAATATTAAATTACGACAGTGTATACTATTACATAAAAGTGGAAATTATTAAATTATTACATAAAGTCAAAATGGACAAAAATGTTAAATTACGACAGTGTATACTATTACATAAAAGTGGAAATTATTAAATTATTACATAAAGTCAAAATGGACAAAAATGTTAAATTACGACAGTGTATACTATTACATAAAAGTGAAAATTATTAAATTATTACATAAAGTCAAAATGGACAAAAATTTTAAATTACGACAGTGTATACTATTACATAAAAGTGGAAATTATTAAATTATTACATAAAGTCAAAATGGACAAAAATGTTAAATTACGACAGTGTATACTATTACATAAAAGTGAAAATTATTAAATTATTACATTAAGTCAAAATGGACAAAAATTTTAAATTACGACAGTGTATGCTATTACATAAAAGTGGAAATGATTCAATTATTACATAAAGTCAAAATGGACAAAAATGTTAAATTACGACAGTGTATGCTATTACATAAAAGTGGAAATGATTCAATTATTACATAAAGTCAAAATGGACAAAAATGTTAAATTACGACAGTGTATGCTATTACATAAAAGTGGAAATGATTCAATTATTACATAAAGTCAAAATGGACAAAAATGTTAAATTACGACAGTGTATGCTATTACATAAAAGTGGAAATGATTCAATTATTACATAAAGTCAAAATGGACAAAAATGTTAAATTACGACAGTGGATACTATTACATAAAAGTGAAAATGATTCAATTATTACATAAAGTCAAAATGGAAAAAAATGTTAAATTACGACAGTGGATAGTATTACATAAAAGTGGAAATTATTCAATTATTACATAAAGTCAAAATGGACAAAAATATTAAATTACGACAGTGTATACTATTACATAAAAGTGGAAATTATTAAATTATTACATAAAGTCAAAATGGACAAAAATGTTAAATTACGACAGTGTATACTATTACATAAAAGTGAAAATTATTAAATTATTACATAAAGTCATAATGGACAAAAATATTAAATTACGACAGTGTATACTATTACATAAAAGTGAAAATTATTAAATTATTACATAAAGTCATAATGGACAAAAATTTTAAATTACGACAGTGTATACTATTACATAAAAGTGAAAATGATTCAATTAATACATAAAATCAAAGTGGACAAAAATTCAAAATTACGACTATGTAATAATTTAATTATTTTCACTTTAATGTAATAGTATACACTGTCGTAATTTAACATTTTTGTCCATTTTGACTTTATGTAATAATTGAATAATTTTCACTTTTATGTAATAGTATACACTGTCGTAATTTAACATTTTTGTCCATTTTGACTTTATGTAATAATTTAATCATTTTCACTTTTATGTAATAGTATACACTGTCGTAATTTTGAATTTTTGTCCACTTTGATTTTATGTAATAATTGAATTATTTTCACTTTTATGTAATAGTATACACTAAGTCAAAATGGACAAAAATGTTAAATTACGACAGTGGATACTATTACATAAAAGTGAAAATGATTTAATTATTACATAAAATCAAAATGGACAAAAATAAAAAATTACGACAGTGTATGCTATTACATAAAAGTGGAAATGATTCAATTATTACATAAAGTCAAAATGGACAAATCTGTTAAATTACGACAGTGTATACTATTACATAAAAGTGGAAATGATTCAATTATTACATAAAGTCAAAATGGACAAAAATGTTAAATTACGACAGTGTATACTATTACATAAAAGTGGAAATGATTCAATTATTACATAAAGTCAAAATGGACAAAAATTCAAAAGTACGACAGTGTATATATACTATTACATTAAAGTGGAAATTATTCAATTATTGCATAAAATCAAAATGAACAAAAATTCTAAATTACGACAGTGTATACTATTACATAAAAGTGAAAATTATTCAATTATTACATAAAGTCAAAATGGACAAAAATTCAAAAGTACGACAGTGTATACTATTACATAAAAGTGGAAATTATTCAATTATTACATAAAGTCAAAATGGACACAAATTCTAAATTAAAACAGTGTATACTATTACATAAAAGTGGAAATGATTCAATTATTAAATTAAGTCAAAATGGACCAAAATTCTAAATTACGACAGTGGATACTATTACATAAAAGTGGAAATTATTCAATTATTACATAAAGTCAAAATGGACAAAAATTCAAAATTATGACAGTGGATACTATTACATAAAAGTGGAAATGATTCAATTATTACATAAAGTCAAAAAGGACAAAAATTCAAAAGTACGAAAGTGTATATATACTATTACATTAAAGTGGAAATTTTTCAATTATTGCATAAAATCAAAATGGACAAAAATTCTAAATTACGACAGTGTATACTATTACATAAAAGTGAAAATTATTCAATTATTACATAAAGTCAAAATGGACAAAAATTCAAAAGTACGACAGTGTATACTATTACATAAAAGTGGAAATTATTAAATTATTACATAAAGTCAAAATGGACAAAAATTTTAAATTACGACAGTGTATGCTATTACATAAAAGTGGAAATGATTCAATTATTACATAAAGTCAAAATGGACAAAAATGTTAAATTACGACAGTGTATGCTATTACATAAAAGTGGAAATGATTCAATTATTACATAAAGTCAAAATGGACAAAAATGTTAAATTACGACAGTGGATACTATTACATAAAAGTGAAAATGATTCAATTATTACATAAAGTCAAAATGGAAAAAAATGTTAAATTACGACAGTGGATAGTATTACATAAAAGTGGAAATTATTCAATTATTACATAAAGTCAAAATGGACAAAAATATTAAATTACGACAGTGTATACTATTACATAAAAGTGGAAATTATTAAATTATTACATAAAGTCAAAATGGACAAAAATGTTAAATTACGACAGTGTATACTATTACATAAAAGTGAAAATTATTAAATTATTACATAAAGTCATAATGGACAAAAATATTAAATTACGACAGTGTATACTATTACATAAAAGTGAAAATTATTAAATTATTACATAAAGTCATAATGGACAAAAATATTAAATTACGACAGTGTATACTATTACATAAAAGTGAAAATGATTCAATTAATACATAAAATCAAAGTGGACAAAAATTCAAAATTACGACTATGTAATAATTTAATTATTTTCACTTTTATGTAATAGTATACACTGTCGTAATTTAACATTTTTGTCCATTTTGACTTTATGTAATAATTGAATAATTTTCACTTTTATGTAATAGTATACACTGTCGTAATTTTGAATTTTTGTCCACTTTGATTTTATGTAATAATTGAATTATTTTCACTTTTATGTAATAGTATACACTAAGTCAAAATGGACAAAAATGTTAAATTACGACAGTGGATACTATTACATAAAAGTGAAAATGATTTAATTATTACATAAAATCAAAATGGACAAAAATGTTAAATTACGACAGTGTATGCTATTACATAAAAGTGGAAATGATTCAATTATTACATAAAGTCAAAATGGACAAATCTGTTAAATTACGACAGTGTATACTATTACATAAAAGTGGAAATGATTCAATTATTACATAAAGTCAAAATGGACAAAAATGTTAAATTACGACAGTGTATATTATTACATAAAAGTGGAAATGATTCAATTATTACATAAAGTCAAAATGGACAAAAATTCAAAAGTACGACAGTGTATAGTATACTATTACATAAAAGTGGAAATTATTAAATTATTACATAAAGTCAAAATGGACAAAAATGTTAAATTACGACAGTGTATGCTATTACATAAAAGTGGAAATGATTCAATTATTACATAAAGTCAAAATGGACAAAAATGTTAAATTACGACAGTGTATGCTATTACATAAAAGTGGAAATGATTCATTTATTACATAAAGTCAAAATGGACAAAAATGTTAAATTACGACAGTGGATACTATTACATAAAAGAGAAAATGATTCAATTATTACATAAAGTCAAAATGGAAAAAAATGTTAAATTACGACAGTGGATAGTATTACATAAAAGTGGAAATTATTCAATTATTACATAAAGTCAAAATGGACAAAAATATTAAATTACGACAGTGTATACTATTACATAAAAGTGGAAATTATTAAATTATTACATAAAGTCAAAATGGAAAAAAATGTTAAATTACGACAGTGTATACTATTACATAAAAGTGAAAATTATTAAATTATTACATAAAGTCATAATGGACAAAAATGTTAAATTACGACAGTGTATACTATTACATAAAAGTGAAAATTATTAAATTATTACATAAAGTCATAATGGACAAAAATATTAAATTACGACAGTGTATACTATTACATAAAAGTGAAAATTATTAAATTATTACATAAAGTCATAATGGACAAAAATTTTAAATTACGACAGTGTATACTATTACATAAAAGTGAAAATGATTCAATTAATACATAAAATCAAAGTGGACAAAAATTCAAAATTACGACTATGTAATAATTTAATTATTTTCACTTTTATGTAATAGTATACACTGTCGTAATTTAACATTTTTGTCCATTTTGACTTTATGTAATAATTGAATCATTTTCACTTTTATGTAATAGTATACACTAAGTCAAAATGGACAAAAATGTTAAATTACGACAGTGGATACTATTACATAAAAGTGAAAATGATTTAATTATTACATAAAATCAAAATGGACAAAAATGTTAAATTACGACAGTGTATGCTATTACATAAAAGTGGAAATGATTCAATTATTACATAAAGTCAAAATGGACAAATCTGTTAAATTACGACAGTGTATACTATTACATAAAAGTGGAAATGATTCAATTATTACATAAAGTCAAAATGGACAAAAATGTTAAATTACGACAGTGTATACTATTACATAAAAGTGGAAATGATTCAATTATTACATAAAGTCAAAATGGACAAAAATTCAAAAGTACGACAGTGTATATATACTATTACATTAAAGTGGAAATTATTCAATTATTGCATAAAATCAAAATGAACAAAAATTCTAAATTACGACAGTGTATACTATTACATAAAAGTGAAAATTATTCAATTATTACATAAAGTCAAAATGGACAAAAATTCAAAAGTACGACAGTGTATACTATTACATAAAAGTGGAAATTATTCAATTATTACATAAAGTCAAAATGGACACAAATTCTAAATTAAAACAGTGTATACTATTATATAAAAGTGGAAATGATTCAATTATTAAATTAAGTCAAAATGGACCAAAATTCTAAATTACGACAGTGGATACTATTACATAAAAGTGGAAATTATTCAATTATTACATAAAGTCAAAATGGACAAAAATTCAAAATTATGACAGTGGATACTATTACATAAAAGTGGAAATGATTCAATTATTACATAAAGTCAAAAAGGACAAAAATTCAAAAGTACGAAAGTGTATATATACTATTACATTAAAGTGGAAATTTTTCAATTATTGCATAAAATCAAAATGGACAAAAATTCTAAATTACGACAGTGTATACTATTACAAAAAAGTGAAAATTATTCAATTATTACATAAAGTCAAAATGGACAAAAATTCAAAAGTACGACAGTGTATACTATTACATAAAAGTGGAAATTATTCAATTATTACAAAGTAAAAATGGACACAAATTCTAAATTAAAACAGTGTATACTATTACATAAAAGTGGATTTTATTAAAGTATTACATAAAGTCAAAATGGACAAAAATTCAAAAGTGCGACAGTGTATGCTATTACATAAAAGTGAAAATTATTCAATTATTACATAAAGTCAAAATGGACAAAAATTCACAATTACGACAGTGTATACTATTACATAAAAGTGAAAATTATTCAGTTATTACATAAAGTCAAAATGGACAAAAATTCTAAATTACGACAGTGTATACTATTACATAAAAGTGGAAATGATTCAATTATTACATAAAGTCAAAATGGACAAAAATTCAAAAGTACTACAGTGTATACTATTACATAAAAGTGAAAATTATTCAGTTATTACATAAAGTCAAAATGGACAAAAATTCTAAATTACGACAGTGTATACTTTTACATAAAAGTGAAAATTATTAAATTATTACATAAAGTCATAATGGACAAAAATTCTAAATTACGACAGTGTATACTATTACATAAAAGTGAAAATTATTAAATTATTACATAAAGTCATAATGGACAAAAATATTAAATTACGACAGTGTATACTATTACATAAAAGTGAAAATTATTAAATTATTACATAAAGTCATAATGGACAAAAATTTTAAATTACGACAGTGTATACTATTACATAAAAGTGAAAATGATTCAATTAATACATAAAATCAAAGTGGACAAAAATTCAAAATTACGACTATGTAATAATTTAATTATTTTCACTTTTATGTAATAGTATACACTGTCGTAATTTAACATTTTTGTCCATTTTGACTTTATGTAATAATTGAATAATTTTCACTTTTATGTAATAGTATACACTGTCGTAATTTAACATTTTTGTCCATTTTGACTTTATGTAATAATTGAATCATTTTCACTTTTATGTAATAGTATACACTGTCGTAATTTTGAATTTTTGTCCACTTTGATTTTATGTAATAATTGAATTATTTTCACTTTTATGTAATAGTATACACTAAGTCAAAATGGACAAAAATGTTAAATTACGACAGTGGATACTATTACATAAAAGTGAAAATGATTTAATTATTACATAAAATCAAAATGGACAAAAATGTTAAATTACGACAGTGTATGCTATTACATAAAAGTGGAAATGATTCAATTATTACATAAAGTCAAAATGGACAAATCTGTTAAATTACGACAGTGTATACTATTACATAAAAGTGGAAATGATTCAATTATTACATAAAGTCAAAATGGACAAAAATGTTAAATTACGACAGTGTATATTATTACATAAAAGTGGAAATGATTCAATTATTACATAAAGTCAAAATGGACAAAAATTCAAAAGTACGACAGTGTATATATACTATTACATAAAAGTGGAAATTATTAAATTATTACATAAAGTCAAAATGGACAAAAATTCAAAAGTACGACAGTGTATACTATTACATAAAAGTGGAAATTATTCAATTATTACATAAAGTCAAAATGGACAAAAATGTTAAATTACGACAGTGTATGCTATTACATAAAAGTGGAAATGATTCAATTATTACATAAAGTCAAAATGGACAAAAATGTTAAATTACGACAGTGGATACTATTACATAAAAGAGAAAATGATTCAATTATTACATAAAGTCAAAATGGAAAAAAATGTTAAATTACGACAGTGGATAGTATTACATAAAAGTGGAAATTATTCAATTATTACATAAAGTCAAAATGGACAAAAATATTAAATTACGACAGTGTATACTATTACATAAAAGTGGAAATTATTAAATTATTACATAAAGTCAAAATGGACAAAAATGTTAAATTACGACAGTGTATACTATTACATAAAAGTGAAAATTATTAAATTATTACATAAAGTCATAATGGACAAAAATATTAAATTACGACAGTGTATACTATTACATAAAAGTGAAAATTATTAAATTATTACATAAAGTCATAATGGACAAAAATATTAAATTACGACAGTGTATACTATTACATAAAAGTGAAAATTATTAAATTATTACATAAAGTCATAATGGACAAAAATTTTAAATTACGACAGTGTATACTATTACATAAAAGTGAAAATGATTCAATTAATACATAAAATCAAAGTGGACAAAATTTCAAAATTACGACTATGTAATAATTTAATTATTTTCACTTTTATGTAATAGTATACACTGTCGTAATTTAACATTTTTGTCCATTTTGACTTTATGTAATAATTGAATAATTTTCACTTTTATGTAATAGTATACACTGTCGTAATTTAACATTTTTGTCCATTTTGACTTTATGTAATAATTGAATCATTTTCACTTTTATGTAATAGTATACACTAAGTCAAAATGGACAAAAATGTTAAATTACGACAGTGGATACTATTACATAAAAGTGAAAATGATTTAATTATTACATAAAATCAAAATGGACAAAAATGTTAAATTACGACAGTGTATGCTATTACATAAAAGTGGAAATGATTCAATTATTACATAAAGTCAAAATGGACAAATCTGTTAAATTACGACAGTGTATACTATTACATAAAAGTGGAAATGATTCAATTATTACATAAAGTCAAAATGGACAAAAATGTTAAATTACGACAGTGTATACTATTACATAAAAGTGGAAATGATTCAATTATTACATAAAGTCAAAATGGACAAAAATTCAAAAGTACGACAGTGTATATATACTATTACATTAAAGTGGAAATTATTCAATTATTGCATAAAATCAAAATGAACAAAAATTCTAAATTACGACAGTGTATACTATTACATAAAAGTGAAAATTATTCAATTATTACATAAAGTCAAAATGGACAAAAATTCAAAAGTACGACAGTGTATACTATTACATAAAAGTGGAAATTATTCAATTATTACATAAAGTCAAAATGGACACAAATTCTAAATTAAAACAGTGTATACTATTATATAAAAGTGGAAATGATTCAATTATTAAATTAAGTCAAAATGGACCAAAATTCTAAATTACGACAGTGGATACTATTACATAAAAGTGGAAATTATTCAATTATTACATAAAGTCAAAATGGACAAAAATTCAAAATTATGACAGTGGATACTATTACATAAAAGTGGAAATGATTCAATTATTACATAAAGTCAAAAAGGACAAAAATTCAAAAGTACGAAAGTGTATATATACTATTACATTAAAGTGGAAATTTTTCAATTATTGCATAAAATCAAAATGGACAAAAATTCTAAATTACGACAGTGTATACTATTACATAAAAGTGAAAATTATTCAATTATTACATAAAGTCAAAATGGATAAAAAATTCAAAAGTACGACAGTGTATACTATTACATAAAAGTGGAAATTATTCAATTATTACAAAGTAAAAATGGACACAAATTCTAAATTAAAACAGTGTATACTATTACATAAAAGTGGATTTTATTAAAGTATTACATAAAGTCAAAATGGACAAAAATTCAAAAGTGCGACAGTGTATGCTATTACATAAAAGTGAAAATTATTCAATTATTACATAAAGTCAAAATGGACAAAAATTCACAATTACGACAGTGTATACTATTACATAAAAGTGAAAATTATTCAGTTATTACATAAAGTCAAAATGGACAAAAATTCTAAATTACGACAGTGTATACTATTACATAAAAGTGGAAATGATTCAATTATTACATAAAGTCAAAATGGACAAAAATTCAAAAGTACTACAGTGTATACTATTACATAAAAGTGAAAATTATTCAGTTATTACATAAAGTCAAAATGGACAAAAATTCTAAATTACGACAGTGTATACTATTACATAAAAGTGAAAATTATTAAATTATTACATAAAGTCATAATGGACAAAAATTCTAAATTACGACAGTGTATACTATTACATAAAAGTGAAAATTATTAAATTATTACATAAAGTCATAATGGACAAAAATATTAAATTACGACAGTGTATACTATTACATAAAAGTGAAAATTATTAAATTATTACATAAAGTCATAATGGACAAAAATTTTAAATTACGACAGTGTATACTATTACATAAAAGTGAAAATGATTCAATTAATACATAAAATCAAAGTGGACAAAAATTCAAAATTACGACTATGTAATAATTTAATTATTTTCACTTTTATGTAATAGTATACACTGTCGTAATTTAACATTTTTGTCCATTTTGACTTTATGTAATAATTGAATAATTTTCACTTTTATGTAATAGTATACACTGTCGTAATTTAACATTTTTGTCCATTTTGACTTTATGTAATAATTGAATCATTTTCACTTTTATGTAATAGTATACACTGTCGTAATTTTGAATTTTTGTCCACTTTGATTTTATGTAATAATTGAATTATTTTCACTTTTATGTAATAGTATACACTAAGTCAAAATGGACAAAAATGTTAAATTACGACAGTGGATACTATTACATAAAAGTGAAAATGATTTAATTATTACATAAAATCAAAATGGACAAAAATGTTAAATTACGACAGTGTATGCTATTACATAAAAGTGGAAATGATTCAATTATTACATAAAGTCAAAATGGACAAATCTGTTAAATTACGACAGTGTATACTATTACATAAAAGTGGAAATGATTCAATTATTACATAAAGTCAAAATGGACAAAAATGTTAAATTACGACAGTGTATATTATTACATAAAAGTGGAAATGATTCAATTATTACATAAAGTCAAAATGGACAAAAATTCAAAAGTACGACAGTGTATATATACTATTACATAAAAGTGGAAATTATTAAATTATTACATAAAGTCAAAATGGACAAAAATTCAAAAGTACGACAGTGTATACTATTACATAAAAGTGGAAATTATTCAATTATTACATAAAGTCAAAATGGACAAAAATGTTAAATTACGACAGTGTATGCTATTACATAAAAGTGGAAATGATTCAATTATTACATAAAGTCAAAATGGACAAAAATTTTAAATTACGACAGTGTATGCTATTACATAAAAGTGGAAATGATTCAATTATTACATAAAGTCAAAATGGACAAAAATGTTAAATTACGACAGTGGATACTATTACATAAAAGAGAAAATGATTCAATTATTACATAAAGTCAAAATGGAAAAAAATGTTAAATTACGACAGTGGATAGTATTACATAAAAGTGGAAATTATTCAATTATTACATAAAGTCAAAATGGACAAAAATATTAAATTACGACAGTGTATACTATTACATAAAAGTGGAAATTATTAAATTATTACATAAAGTCAAAATGGACAAAAATGTTAAATTACGACAGTGTATACTATTACATAAAAGTGAAAATTATTAAATTATTACATAAAGTCATAATGGACAAAAATATTAAATTACGACAGTGTATACTATTACATAAAAGTGAAAATTATTAAATTATTACATAAAGTCATAATGGACAAAAATATTAAATTACGACAGTGTATACTATTACATAAAAGTGAAAATTATTAAATTATTACATAAAGTCATAATGGACAAAAATTTTAAATTACGACAGTGTATACTATTACATAAAAGTGAAAATGATTCAATTAATACATAAAATCAAAGTGGACAAAATTTCAAAATTACGACTATGTAATAATTTAATTATTTTCACTTTTATGTAATAGTATACACTGTCGTAATTTAACATTTTTGTCCATTTTGACTTTATGTAATAATTGAATAATTTTCACTTTTATGTAATAGTATACACTGTCGTAATTTAACATTTTTGTCCATTTTGACTTTATGTAATAATTGAATCATTTTCACTTTTATGTAATAGTATACACTAAGTCAAAATGGACAAAAATGTTAAATTACGACAGTGGATACTATTACATAAAAGTGAAAATGATTTAATTATTACATAAAATCAAAATGGACAAAAATGTTAAATTACGACAGTGTATGCTATTACATAAAAGTGGAAATGATTCAATTATTACATAAAGTCAAAATGGACAAATCTGTTAAATTACGACAGTGTATACTATTACATAAAAGTGGAAAAAATTCAATTATTACATAAAGTCAAAATGGACAAAAATGTTAAATTACGACAGTGTATACTATTACATAAAAGTGGAAATGATTCAATTATTACATAAAGTCAAAATGGACAAAAATTCAAAAGTACGACAGTGTATATATACTATTACATTAAAGTGGAAATTATTCAATTATTGCATAAAATCAAAATGAACAAAAATTCTAAATTACGACAGTGTATACTATTACATAAAAGTGAAAATTATTCAATTATTACATAAAGTCAAAATGGACAAAAATTCAAAAGTACGACAGTGTATACTATTACATAAAAGTGGAAATTATTCAATTATTACATAAAGTCAAAATGGACACAAATTCTAAATTAAAACAGTGTATACTATTACATAAAAGTGGAAATGATTCAATTATTAAATTAAGTCAAAATGGACCAAAATTCTAAATTACGACAGTGGATACTATTACATAAAAGTGGAAATTATTCAATTATTACATAAAGTCAAAATGGACAAAAATTCAAAATTATGACAGTGGATACTATTACATAAAAGTGGAAATGATTCAATTATTACATAAAGTCAAAAAGGACAAAAATTCAAAAGTACGAAAGTGTATATATACTATTACATTAAAGTGGAAATTTTTCAATTATTGCATAAAATCAAAATGGACAAAAATTCTAAATTACGACAGTGTATACTATTACATAAAAGTGAAAATTATTCAATTATTACATAAAGTCAAAATGGACAAAAATTCAAAAGTACGACAGTGTATACTATTACATAAAAGTGGAAATTATTCAATTATTACAAAGTAAAAATGGACACAAATTCTAAATTAAAACAGTGTATACTATTACATAAAAGTGGATTTTATTAAAGTATTACATAAAGTCAAAATGGACAAAAATTCAAAAGTGCGACAGTGTATGCTATTACATAAAAGTGAAAATTATTCAATTATTACATAAAGTCAAAATGGACAAAAATTCACAATTACGACAGTGTATACTATTACATAAAAGTGAAAATTATTCAGTTATTACATAAAGTCAAAATGGACAAAAATTCTAAATTACGACAGTGTATACTATTACATAAAAGTGGAAATGATTCAATTATTACATAAAGTCAAAATGGACAAAAATTCAAAAGTACTACAGTGTATACTATTACATAAAAGTGAAAATTATTCAGTTATTACATAAAGTCAAAATGGACAAAAATTCTAAATTACGACAGTGTATACTATTACATAAAAGTGGAAATTATTAAATTATTACATAAAGTCAAAACGGACACAAATGTTAAATTACGACAGTGTATACTATTACATAAAAGTGAAAATGATTCAATTATTACATAAAAACAAAGTGGACAAAAATATTATTATGTAATAATCATTTTCACTTTTATGTAATAGCATACACTGTCATATTTTTGAATTTTTGTCCATTTTGACTTTATGTAATAATTGAATCATTTTCACTTTTATGTAATAGTATCCACTGTCATATTTTTGAATTTTTGTCCATTTTGACTTTATGTAATAATTGAATCATTTTCACTTTTATGTAATAGTATACACTGTCGTAATTTTGAATTTTTGTCCATTTTGACTTTATGTAATAATTGAATAATTTTCACTTTTATGTAATAGTATACACTGTCGTAATTGTGTAATAATTGAATATTTTTCACTTTTATGTAATAGTATCCACTGTCATATTTTTGAATTTTTGTCCATTTTGACTTTATGTAATAATTGAATCATTTTCACTTTTATGTAATAGTATACACTGTCGTAATTTTGAATTTTTGTCCATTTTGACTTTATGTAATAATTGAATAATTTTCACTTTTATGTAATAGCATACACTGTCGTACTTTTGAATTTTTGTCCATTTTGACTTTGTAATAATTGAATAATTTTCACTTTTATGTAATAGTATACACTGTTTTAATTTAAAATTTGTGTCCATTTTTACTTTGTAATAATTGAATAATTTCCACTTTTATGTAATAGTATCCACTGTCGTAATTTAGAATTTTTGTTCATTTTGACTTTAGCTAATAATTGAATAATTTTCACTTTTATGTAATAGTATACACTGTCATATTTTTGAATTTTTGTCCATTTTGACTTTATGTAATAATTGAATCATTTTCACTTTTATGTAATAGTATCCACTGTCATATTTTTGAATTTTTGTCCATTTTGACTTTATGTAATAATTGAATCATTTTCACTTTTATGTAATAGTATACACTGTCGTAATTTTGAATTTTTGTCCATTTTGACTTTATGTAATAATTGAATAATTTTCACTTTTATGTAATAGTATACACTGTCGTAATTGTGTAATAATTGAATATTTTCCACTTTTATGTGATAGTATCCACTGTCATATTTTTGAATTTTTGTCCATTTTGACTTTATGTAATAATTGAATCATTTTCACTTTTATGTAATAGTATACACTGTCGTAATTTTGAATTTTTGTCCATTTTGACTTTATGTAATAATTGAATAATTTTCACTTTTATGTAATAGCATACACTGTCGTACTTTTGAATTTTTGTCCATTTTGACTTTGTAATAATTGAATAATTTTCACTTTTATGTAATAGTATCCACTGTCGTAATTTAGAATTTTTGTTCATTTTGACTTTATATAATAATTGAATAATTTCCACTTTCATGTAATAGTATCCACTGTCGTAATTTAGAATTTTTGTTCATTTTGACTTTATATAATAATTGAATAATTTTCACTTTTATGTAATAGTATCAACTGTCGTAATTTAGAATTTTTGTTCATTTTGTCTTTAGGTAATAATTGAATAATTTTCACTTTTATGTAATAGTATCCACTGTCGTAATTGTGAATTTTTGTTCATTTTGACTTTATGTAATAATTGAATAATTTTCACTTTTATGTAATAGTATCCACTGTCGTAATTGTGAATTTTTGTTCATTTTGACTTTATGTAATAATTGAATAATTTTCACTTTTATGTAATAGTATACACTGTCGTAATTGTGAATTTTTGTTCATTTTGAATTTATGTAATAATTGAATAATTTTCACTTTTATGTAATAGTATCCACTGTCGTAATTTAACATTTTTGTCCATTTTGAATTTATGTAATAATTGAATCATTTCCACTTTTATGTAATAGTATCCACTGTTGTAATTTTGAATTTTTGTCCATTTTGACTTTATGTAATAATTGAATAATTTCCACTTTTATGTAATAGTATCCACTGTTGTAATTTTGAATTTTTGTCCATTTTGACTTTATGTAATAATTTAATCATTTTCACTTTTATGTAATAGTATACACTGTCGTAATTGTGAATTTTTGTCCATTTTGACTTTTTGTAATAATCAAATAATTTTCACTTTTATGTAATAGTATCCACTGTTGTAATTTAGAATTTTTTTGTCCATTTTGACTTTATGTAACAATTGAATCATTTTCACTTTTATGTAATAGTATACACTGTCGTAATTTAGAATTTTTGTCCATTTTGACTTTATGTAACAATTGAATCATTTTCACTTTTATGTAATAGTATACACTGTCGTAATTTAGAATTTTTGTCCATTTTGACTTTATGTAATAATTGAATCATTTTCACTTTTATGTAATAGTATCCACTGTCGTAATTTAGAATTTTTGTTCATTTTGACTTTATGTAATAACTTAATAATTTTCACTTTTATGTAATAGTATACACTGTCGTAATTTTGAATTTTTGTCCATTTTGACTTTATGAAATAATTGAATAATTTTCACTTTTATGTAATAGTATCCACTGTCGTAATTTTGAATTTTTGTTCATTTTGACTTTATGTAATAATTGAATAATTTTCACTTTTATGTAATAGTATCCACTGTCGTTATTTAGAATTTTTGTCCATTTTGACTTTATGTAATAATTTAATCATTTCCACTTTTATGTAATAGTATACACTGTCGTAATTTTGAATTTTTGTCCATTTTGACTTTATGTAATAATTGAATAATTTCCACTTTTATGTAATAGTATACACTGTCGTAATTTAGAATTTTTGTCCATTTTGATTTTATGTAATAATTGAATAATTTTCACTTTTATGTAATAGTATCCACTGTCGTAATTGTGAATTTTTGTCCATTTTGACTTTATGTAATATTTGAAAAAAATCCACTTTTATGTAATTGTATACACTGTTTTAATTTAGAATTTTTGTCCATTTTGACTTTATGTAATAATTGAATCATTTTCACTTTTATGTAATAGTATCCTTTGTCGTAATTTAGAATTTTTGTTCATTTTGACTTTATGTAATAATTGAATCATTTCCACTTTTATGTAATAGTATACACTGTCGTAATTGTGAATTTTTGTCCATTTTGACTTTATGTAATAATTTAATCATTTTCACTTTTATGTAATAGTATACACTGTCGTAATTTAGAATTTTTGTCCATTTTGACTTTATGTAATAATTGAATCATTTTCACTTTTATGTAATAGTATCCACTGTCGTAATTTAGAATTTTTGTTCATTTTGACTTTATGTAATAACTGAATAATTTTCACTTTTATGTAATAGTATCCACTGTCGTAATTTTGAATTTTTGTCCATTTTGACTTTATGTAATAATTGAATAATTTTCACTTTTATGTAATAGTATCCACTGTCGTTATTTAGAATTTTTTTCCATTTTGACTTTATGTAATAATTGAATAATTTTCACTTTTATGTAATAGTATCCACTGTCGTAATTTTGAATTTTTGTCCATTTTGACTTTATGTAATAATTTAATCATTTCCACTTTTATGTAATAGTATACACTGTCGTAATTTTGAATTTTTGTCCATTTTGACTTTATGTAATAATTGAATAATTTCCACTTTTATGTAATAGTATACACTGTCGTAATTTAGAATTTTTGTCCATTTTGATTTTATGTAATAAATGAATAATTTCCACTTTTATGTAATAGTATACACTGTCGTAATTGTGAATTTTTGTTCATTTTGACTTTATGTAATAATTGAATAATTTTCACTTTTATGTAATAGTATCCACTGTTGTAATTTTGAATTTTTGTCCATTTTGACTTTATGTAATAATTGAATAATTCCCAATTTTATGTAATAGTATCCACTGTTGTAATTTTGAATTTTTGTCCATTTTGACTTTATGTAATAATTGAATAATTTTCACTTTTATGTAATAGTATCCTTTGTCGTAATTTAGAATTTTTGTTCATTTTGACTTTATGTAATAATTGAATCATTTCCACTTTTATGTAATAGTATCCACTGTCGTACTTTTGAATTTTTGTCCATTTTGACTTTATGTAATAATTGAATAATTTCCACTTTAATGTAATAGTATACACTATCTTAATTTTGAATTTTTGTCCATTTTGACTTTATGTAATAATTGAATAATTTCCACTTTAATGTAATAGTATACACTGTCGTACTTTTGAATTTTTGTCCATTTTGACTTTGTAATAATTGAAAAATTTCCACTTTTATGTAATAGTATACACTGTCATACTTTTGAATTTTTGTCCATTTTGACTTTATGTAATAATTGAATCATTTCCACTTTTATGTAATAGTATCCACTGTCGTAATTGTGAATTTTTGTCCATTTTTACTTTATGTAATATTTGAAAAAAATCCACTTTTATGTAATTGTGTACACTGTTTTAATTTAGAATTTGTGTCCATTTTTACTTTATGTAATAATTGAATAATTTCCACTTTTATGTAATAGTATCCACTGTCGTACTTTTGAATTTTTGTCCATTTTGATTTTATGTAATAATTGAATCATTTCCATTTTTATGTAATAGTATACACTGTCGTACTTATGAATTTTTGTCCATTTTGACTTAATGTAATAATTGAATAATTTTCACTTTTATGTAATAGTATACACTGTCGTAATTTAGAATTTTTGTCCATTTTGATTTTATGTAATAATTGAATAATTTCCACTTTTATGTAATAGTATCCAGTGTCGTAATTGTGAATTTTTGTCCATTTTTACTTTATGTAATAATTGAATAATTTTCACTTTTATGTAATAGTATACACTGTCGTAATTGTGAATTTTTGTCCATTTTTACTTTATGTAATAATTGAATAATTTTCACTTTTATGTAATAGTATACACTGTCGTAATTTTGAATTTTTGTCCATTTTGACTTTATGTAATAATTGAATAATTTCCACTTTTATGTAATAGTATCCAGTGTTGTAAATTTGAATTTTTGTTCATTTTGACTTTATGTAATAATTGAACAATTTTCACTTTTATGTAATAGTATACACTGTCGTAATTGTGAATTTTTGTCCATTTTGACTTTATGTAATAACTGAATAATTTTCACTTTAATTTAATAGTATCCACTGTTGTAATTTTGAATTTTTGTCCATTTTGACTTTATATAATAATTGAATAATTTCCACTTTTATGTAAAAGTATACACTGTCATAATTGTGAATTTTTGTCCATTTTGACTTTATGTAATAACTGAATAATTTTCACTTTAATTTAATAGTATCCACTGTCGTAATTGTGAATTTTTGTCCATTTTTACTTTATGTAATAATTGAATAATTTTCACTTTTATGTAATAGTATACACTGTCGTAATTGTGAATTTTTGTCCATTTTTACTTTATGTAATAATTGAATAATTTTCACTTTTATGTAATAGTATCCACTGTCGTAATTTTGAATTTTTGTCCATTTTGACTTTATGTAATAACTGAATAATTTTCACTTTAATTTAATAGTATCCACTGTTGTAATTTTGAATTTTTGTCCATTTTGACTTTATATAATAATTGAATAATTTCCACTTTTATGTAAAAGTATACACTGTCATAATTGTGAATTTTTGTTCATTTTGACTTTATGTAATAATTGAATAATTTTCACTTTCATGTAATAGTATCCACTGTCGTAATTTAGAATTTTTGTTCATTTTGACTTTATATAATAATTGAATAATTTCCACTTTCATGTAATAGTATCCACTGTCGTAATTTAGAATTTTTGTTCATTTTGACTTTATATAATAATTGAATAATTTCCACTTTCATGTAATAGTATCCACTGTCGTAATTTAGAATTTTTGTTCATTTTGACTTTATATAATAATTGAATAATTTTCACTTTTATGTAATAGTATCCACTGTCGTAATTGTGAATTTTTGTTCATTTTGACTTTATGTAATAATTGAATAATTTTCACTTTTATGTAATAGTATCCACTGTCGTAATTGTGAATTTTTGTTCATTTTGACTTTATGTAATAATTGAATAATTTTCACTTTTATGTAATAGTATACACTGTCGTAATTGTGAATTTTTGTTCATTTTGACTTTATGTAATAATTGAATAATTTTCACTTTTATGTAATAGTATACACTGTCGTAATTTAAATTTTTTTCCATTTTGACTTTATGTAATAATTGAATCATTTTTACTTTCAATAGTATCCACTGTTGTAATTTTGAATTTTTGTCCATTTTGACTTCTTGTAATAATTGAATAATTTCCACTTTAATGTAATAGTATACACTATCTTAATTTTGAATTTTTGTCCATTTTGACTTTATGTAATAATTGAATAATTTCCACTTTAATGTAATTGTATCCACTGTTGTAATTTTGAATTTTTGTCCATCTTGACTTAATGTAATAATTGAATAATTTTCACTTTTATCTAATGGTATACACTGTCATAATTTAGAATTTTTGTCCATTTTGATTTTATGTAATAATTGAAAAATTTCCACTTTTATGTAATAGTATACACTGTCGTAATTTTGAATTTTTGTCCATTTTGACTTTATGTAATAATTGAATAATTTTCACTTTTATGTAATAGTATCCAGTGTTGTAATTTTGAATTTTTGTTCATTTTGACTTTATGTAATAATTGAACAATTTTCACTTTTATGTAATAGTATACACTGTCGTAATTGTGAATTTTTGACCATTTTTACTTTATGTAATAATTTAATAATTTCCACTTTTATGTAATAGTATACACTGTCGTAATTTTGAATTTTTGTCCATTTTGACTTTATGTAATAATTGAATAATTTCCACTTTTATGTAATAGTATACACTGTCGTAATTGTGAATTTTTGTTCATTTTGACTTTATGAAATAATTGAACAATTATCACTTTTATGTAATAGTATCCACTGTCGTAATTTTGAATTTTTGTCCATTTTGACTTTATGTAATAACTGAATAATTTTCACTTTAATGTAATAGTATCCACTGTTGTAATTTTGAATTTTTGTCCATTTTGACTTCATATAATAATTGAATAATTTCCACTTTTATGTAATAGTATACACTGTCATAATTGTGAATTTTTTGTTCATTTTGACTTTATGTAATAATTGAATAATTTTCACTTTTATGTAATAGTATCCACTGTCGTAATTTAGAATTTTTGTTCATTTTGACTTTATATAATAATTGAATAATTTCCACTTTCATGTAATAGTATCCACTGTTGTAATTTAGAATTTTTGTTCATTTTGACTTTATATAATAATTGAATAATTTTCACTTTTATGTAATAGTATCCACTGTCGTAATTTAGAATTTTTGTTCATTTTGACTTTATGTAATAATTGAATAATTTTCACTTTTATGTAATAGTATCCACTGTCGTAATTGTGAATTTTTGTTCATTTTGACTTTATGTAATAATTGAATAATTTTCACTTTTATGTAATAGTATACACTGTCGTAATTTAAAAATTTTTCCATTTTGACTTTATGTAATAATTGAATAATTTTTACTTTCATGTAATAGTATCCACTGTTGTAATTTTGAATTTTTGTCCATTTTGACTTTATGTAATAATTGAATAATTTTCACTTTTATGTAATAGTATCCACTGTCGTACTTTTGAATTTTTGTCCATTTTGACTTTTTGTAATAATTGAATAATTTCCACTTTAATGTAATAGTATATACTATCTTAATTTTGAATTTTTGTCCATTTTGACTTTATGTAATAATTGAATAATTTCCACTTTAATGTAATATTATACACTGTCGTACTTTTTAATTTTTGTTCATTTTGACTTTGTAATAATTGGAAAATTTCCATTTTTATGTAATAGTACACACTGTCGTAATTTTGAATTTTTGTCTATTTTGACTTTGTAATAATTGAAAAATTTCCACTTTTATGTAATAGTATACACTGTCATACTTGTGAATTTTTGTCCATTTTGACTTTATGTAATATTTGAAAAAAATCCACTTTTATGTAATTGTAGACACTGTCGTACTTTTGAATTTTTGTCCATTTTGATTTTATGTAATAATTGAATAATTTCCACTTTTATGTAATAGTATACACTGTCGTACTTTTGAATTTTTGTCCATTTTGATTTTATGTAATAATTGAATCATTTCCACTTTTATGTAATAGTATACACTGTCGTACTTTAGAATTTTTTTCCATTTTGACTTAATGTAATAATTGAATAATTTTCACTTTTATGTAATAGTATACACTGTCGTAATTTAGAATTTTTGTCCATTTTGATTTTATGTAATAATTTCCACTTTAATGTAATAGTATACACTGTCGTAATTGTGAAGTTTTGTCCATTTTTACTTTATGTAATAATTGAATAATTTCCACTTTTATGTAATAGTATACACTGTCGTAATTGTGAATTTTTGTCCATTTTGACTTTATGTAATAATTGAATAATTTTCACTTTAATGTAATAGTATCCACTGTTGTAATTTTGAATTTTTGTCCATTTTGACTTTATGTAATAATTGAACAATTTCCACTTTTATGTAATAGTATACACTGTCGTAATTGTGAATTTTTGTTCATTTTGACTTTATGTAATAATTGAATAATTTTCACTTTTATGTAATAGTATACACTGTCGTACTTTTGAATTTTTGTCCATTTTGATTTTATGTAATAATTGAATCATTTCCACTTTTATGTAATAGTATACACTGTCGTACTTTAGAATTTTTGTCCATTTTGACTTAATGTAATAATTGAATAATTTTCACCTTTATGTAATAGTATACACTGTCGTACTTTTGAATTTTTGTCCATTTTGACTTTGTAATAATTGAAAAATTTCCACTTTAATGTAATATTATACACTGTCGTACTTTTTAATTTTTGTTCATTTTGACTTTGTAATAATTGAAAAATTTCCATTTTTATGTAATAGTACACACTGTGGTAATTTTGAATTTTTGTCCATTTTGATTTTATGTAATAATTGAATAATTTCCACTTTTATGTAATAGTATACACTGTCTTAATTTTGAATTTTTGTTCATTTTGACTTTATGTAATAACTGAATAATTTTCACTTTAATGTAATAGTATCCACTGTTGTAATTTTGAATTTTTGTCCATTTTGACTTTATATAATAATTGAATAATTTCCACTTTTATGTAAAAGTATACACTGTCATAATTGTGAATTTTTGTTCATTTTGACTTTATGTAATAATTGAATAATTTTCACTTTCATGTAATAGTATCCACTGTCGTAATTTAGAATTTTTGTTCATTTTGACTTTATATAATAATTGAATAATTTCCACTTTCATGTAATAGTATCCACTGTCGTAATTTAGAATTTTTGTTCATTTTGACTTTATATAATAATTGAATAATTTCCACTTTCATGTAATAGTATCCACTGTCGTAATTTAGAATTTTTGTTCATTTTGACTTTATATAATAATTGAATAATTTTCACTTTTATGTAATAGTATACACTGTCGTAATTGTGAATTTTTGTTCATTTTGACTTTATGTAATAATTGAATAATTTTCACTTTTATGTAATAGTATACACTGTCGTAATTTAAAATTTTTTCCATTTTGACTTTATGTAATAATTGAATCATTTTTACTTTCATGTAATAGTATCCACTGTTGTAATTTTGAATTTTTGTCCATTTTGACTTCTTGTAATAATTGAATAATTTCCACTTTAATGTAATAGTATACACTATCTTAATTTTGAATTTTTGTCCATTTTGACTTTATGTAATAATTGAATAATTTCCACTTTAATGTAATAGTATCCACTGTTGTAATTTTGAATTTTTGTCCATTTTGACTTAATGTAATAATTGAATAATTTTCACTTTTATGTAATAGTATACACTGTCGTAATTTAGAATTTTTGTCCATTTTGATTTTATGTAATAATTGAAAAAAATCCACTTTTATGTAATTGTGTACACTGTTTTAATTTAGAATTTGTGTCCATTTTTACTTTATGTAATAATTGAATAATTTCCACTTTTATGTAATAGTATCCACTGTCGTACTTTTGAATTTTTGTCCATTTTGATTTTATGTAATAATTGAATCATTTCCATTTTTATGTAATAGTATACACTGTCGTACTTATGAATTTTTGTCCATTTTGACTTAATGTAATAATTGAATAATTTTCACTTTTATGTAATAGTATACACTGTCGTAATTTAGAATTTTTGTCCATTTTGATTTTATGTAATAATTGAATAATTTCCACTTTTATGTAATAGTATACACTGTCGTACTTTTGAATTTTTGTCCATTTTGACTTTGTAATAATTGAAAAATTTCCACTTTTATGTAATAGTATACACTGTCGTAATTGTGAATTTTTGTCCATTTTTACTTTATGTAATAATTGAATAATTTTCACTTTTATGTAATAGTATACACTGTCGTAATTTTGAATTTTTGTCCATTTTGACTTAATGTAATAATTGAATAATTTCCACTTTTATGTAATAGTATACACTGTCATAATTGTGAATTTTTGTTCATTTTGACTTTATGAAATAATTGAACAATTTTCACTTTTATGTAATAGTATCCACTGTCGTAATTTTGAATTTTTGTCCATTTTGACTTTATGTAATAACTGAATAATTTTCACTTTAATGTAATAGTATCCACTGTTGTAATTTTGAATTTTTGTCCATTTTGACTTTATATAATAATTGAATAATTTCCACTTTTATGTAAAAGTATACACTGTCATAATTGTGAATTTTTGTTCATTTTGACTTTATGTAATAATTGAATAATTTTCACTTTCATGTAATAGTATCCACTGTCGTAATTTAGAATTTTTGTTCATTTTGACTTTATATAATAATTGAATAATTTCCACTTTCATGTAATAGTATCCACTGTCGTAATTTAGAATTTTTGTTCATTTTGACTTTATATAATAATTGAATAATTTCCACTTTCATGTAATAGTATCTACTGTCGTAATTTAGAATTTTTATTCATTTTGACTTTATATAATAATTGAATAATTTTCACTTTTATGTAATAGTATCCACTGTCGTAATTGTGAATTTTTGTTCATTTTGACTTTATGTAATAATTGAATAATTTTCACTTTTATGTAATAGTATACACTGTCGTAATTGTGAATTTTTGTTCATTTTGACTTTATGTAATAATTGAATAATTTTCACTTTTATGTAATAGTATACACTGTCGTAATTTAAAATTTTTTCCATTTTGACTTTATGTAATAATTGAATCATTTTTACTTTCATGTAATAGTATCCACTGTTGTAATTTTGAATTTTTGTCCATTTTGACTTCTTGTAATAATTGAATAATTTCCACTTTAATGTAATAGTATACACTATCTTAATTTTGAATTTTTGTCCATTTTGACTTTGTAATAATTGAATAATTTCCACTTTAATGTAATAGTATCCACTGTTGTAATTTTGAATTTTTGTCCATTTTGACTTAATGTAATAATTGAATAATTTTCACTTTTATGTAATAGTATACACTGTCGTAATTTAGAATTTTTGTCCATTTTGATTTTATGTAATAATTGAAAAATTTCCACTTTTATGTAATAGTATACACTGTCGTAATTTTGAATTTTTGTCCATTTTGACTTTATGTAATAATTGAATAATTTTCACTTTTATGTAATAGTATCCAGTGTTGTAATTTTGAATTTTTGTCCATTTTGACTTAATGTAATAATTGAATAATTTTCACTTTTATGTAATAGTATACACTGTCGTAATTTAGAATTTTTGTCCATTTTGATTTTATGTAATAATTGAAAAATTTCCACTTTTATGTAATAGTATACACTGTCGTAATTTTGAATTTTTGTCCATTTTGACTTTATGTAATAATTGAATAATTTTCACTTTTATGTAATAGTATCCAGTGTTGTAATTTTGAATTTTTGTTCATTTTGACTTTATGTAATAATTGAACAATTTTCACTTTTATGTAATAGTATACACTGTCGTAATTGTGAATTTTTGACCATTTTTACTTTATGTAATAATTGAATAATTTTCACTTTTATGTAATAGTATACACTGTCGTAATTTAGAATTTTTGTCCATTTTGACTTTATGTAATAATTGAATAATTTCCACTTTTATGTAATAGTATACACTGTCGTAATTGTGAATTTTTGTTCATTTTGACTTTATGTAATAATTGAATAATTTTCACTTTTATGTAATCGTAATTGTGCATTTTTGTTCATTTTGACTTTATGTAATAATTTAATAATTTTCACTTTTATGTAATAGTATACACTGTCGTAATTTAAAAAATGTTCCATTTTGACTTTATGTAATAATTGAATAATTTTTACTTTCATGTAATAGTATCCACTGTTGTAATTTTGAATTTTTGTCCATTTTGACTTTATGTAATAATTGAATAATTTTCAATTTTATGTAATAGTATCCACTGTCGTAATTTAGAATTTTTGTTCATTTTGACTTTATATAATAATTGAATAATTTCCACTTTCATGTAATAGTATCCACTGTCGTAATTTAGAATTTTTGTTCATTTTGACTTTATATAATAATTGAATAATTTTCACTTTTATGTAATAGTATCCACTGTAGTAATTTAGAATTTTTGTTCATTTTGACTTTAGGTAATAATTGAATAATTTTCACTTTTATGTAATAGTATCCACTGTCGTAATTGTGAATTTTTGTTCATTTTGACTTCATGTAATAATTGAATAATTTTCACTTTTATGTAATAGTATCCACTGTCGTAATTTAGAATTTTTGTTCATTTTGACTTTATATAATAATTGAATAATTTCCACTTTCATGTAATAGTATCCACTGTTGTAATTTAGAATTTTTGTCCATTTTGACTTCATGTAATAATTGAATAATTTTCACTTTTATGTAATAGTATCCTTTGTCGTAATTTAGAATTTTTGTTCATTTTGACTTTATGTAATAATTGAATCATTTCCACTTTTATGTAATAGTATCCACTGTCGTACTTTTGAATTTTTGTCCATTTTGACTTTATGTAATAATTGAATAATTTCCACTTTAATGTAATAGTATACACTATCTTAATTTTGAATTTTTGTCCATTTTGACTTTATGTAATAATTGAATAATTTCCACTTTAATGTAATAGTATACACTGTCGTACTTTTGAATTTTTGTCCATTTTGACTTTGTAATAATTGAAAAATTTCCACTTTTATGTAATAGTATACACTGTCATACTTTTGAATTTTTGTCCATTTTGACTTTATGTAATAATTGAATCATTTCCACTTTTATGTAATAGTATCCACTGTCGTAATTGTGAATTTTTGTCCATTTTTACTTTATGTAATATTTGAAAAAAATCCACTTTTATGTAATTGTGTACACTGTTTTAATTTAGAATTTGTGTCCATTTTTACTTTATGTAATAATTGAATAATTTCCACTTTTATGTAATAGTATCCACTGTCGTACTTTTGAATTTTTGTCCATTTTGATTTTATGTAATAATTGAATCATTTCCATTTTTATGTAATAGTATACACTGTCGTACTTATGAATTTTTGTCCATTTTGACATAATGTAATAATTGAATAATTTTCACTTTTATGTAATAGTATACACTGTCGTAATTTAGAATTTTTGTCCATTTTGATTTTATGTAATAATTGAATAATTTCCACTTTTATGTAATAGTATACACTGTCGTACTTTTGAATTTTTGTCCATTTTGACTTTGTAATAATTGAAAAATTTCCACTTTTATGTAATAGTATACACTGTCGTAATTTTGAATTTTTGTCCATTTTGACTTTATGTAATAATTGAATAATTTTCACTTTTATGTAATAGTATCCAGTGTTGTAATTTTGAATTTTTGTTCATTTTGACTTTATGTAATAATTGAACAATTTTCACTTTTATGTAATAGTATACACTGTCGTAATTGTGAATTTTTGTCCATTTTTACTTTATGTAATAATTGAATAATTTTCACTTTTATGTAATAGTATACACTGTCGTAATTTTGAATTTTTGTCCATTTTGACTTAATGTAATAATTGAATAATTTCCACTTTTATGTAATAGTATACACTGTCGTAATTGTGAATTTTTGTTCATTTTGACTTTATGAAATAATTGAACAATTTTCACTTTTATGTAATAGTATCCACTGTCGTAATTTTGAATTTTTGTCCATTTTGACTTTATGTAATAACTGAATAATTTTCACTTTAATGTAATAGTATCCACTGTTGTAATTTTGAATTTTTGTCCATTTTGACTTTATATAATAATTGAATAATTTCCACTTTTATGTAAAAGTATACACTGTCATAATTGTGAATTTTTGTTCATTTTGACTTTATGTAATAATTGAATAATTTTCACTTTCATGTAATAGTATCCACTGTCGTAATTTAGAATTTTTGTTCATTTTGACTTTATATAATAATTGAATAATTTCCACTTTCATGTAATAGTATCCACTGTCGTAATTTAGAATTTTTGTTCATTTTGACTTTATATAATAATTGAATAATTTCCACTTTCATGTAATAGTATCTACTGTCGTAATTTAGAATTTTTGTTCATTTTGACTTTATATAATAATTGAATAATTTTCACTTTTATGTAATAGTATCCACTGTCGTAATTGTGAATTTTTGTTCATTTTGACTTTATGTAATAATTGAATAATTTTCACTTTTATGTAATAGTATCCAGTGTTGTAATTTTGAATTTTTGTTCATTTTGACTTAATGTAATAATTGAATAATTTTCACTTTTATGTAATAGTATACACTATCGTAATTTAGAATTTTTGTCCATTTTGATTTTATGTAATAATTGAAAAATTTCCACTTTTATGTAATAGTATACACTGTAGTAATTTTGAATTTTTGTCCATTTTGACTTTATGTAATAATTGAATAATTTTCACTTTTATGTAATAGTATCCAGTGTTGTAATTTTGAATTTTTGTTCATTTTGACTTTATGTAATAATTGAACAATTTTCACTTTTATGTAATAGTATACACTGTCGTAATTGTGAATTTTTGACCATTTTTACTTTATGTAATAATTGAATAATTTTCACTTTTATGTAATAGTATACACTGTCGTAATTTTGAATTTTTGTCCATTTTGACTTTATGTAATAATTGAATAATTTCCACTTTTATGTAATAGTATACACTGTCGTAATTGTGAATTTTTGTTCATTTTGACTTTATGAAATAATTGAACAATTATCACTTTTATGTAATAGTATCCACTGTCGTAATTTAGAATTTTTGTCCATTTTGACTTTATATAATAATTGAATAATTTCCACTTTTATGTAATAGTATACACTGTCATAATTGTGAATTTTTTGTTCATTTTGACTTTATGTAATAATTGAATAATTTTCACTTTTATGTAATAGTATACACTGTCGTAATTTTGAATTTTTGTCCATTTTGACTTTATGTAATAATTGAATAATTTCCACTTTTATGTAATAGTATACACTGTCGTAATTGTGAATTTTTGTTCATTTTGACTTTATGAAATAATTGAACAATTTTCACTTTAATGTAATAGTATCCACTGTTGTAATTTTGAATTTTTGTCCATTTTGACTTTATATAATAATTGAATAATTTCCACTTTTATGTAATAGTATACACTGTCATAATTGTGAATTTTTTGTTCATTTTGACTTTATGTAATAATTGAATAATTTTCACTTTTATGTAATAGTATCCACTGTCGTAATTTAGAATTTTTGTTCATTTTGACTTTATATAATAATTGAATAATTTCCACTTTCATGTAATAGTATCCACTGTTGTAATTTAGAATTTTTGTTCATTTTGACTTTATATAATAATTGAATAATTTTCACTTTTATGTAATAGTATCCACTGTCGTAATTTAGAATTTTTGTTCATTTTGACTTTATGTAATAATTGAATAATTTTCACTTTTATGTAATAGTATCCACTGTCGTAATTGTGAATTTTTGTTCATTTTGACTTTATGTAATAATTGAATAATTTTCACTTTTATGTAATAGTATACACTGTCGTAATTGTGAATTTTTGTTCATTTTGACTTTATGTAATAATTGAATAATTTTCACTTTTATGTAATAGTATACACTGTCGTAATTTAGAATTTTTGTCCATTTTGACTTTATGTAATAATTGAATAATTTCCACTTTTATGTAATAGTATACACTGTCGTAATTGTGAATTTTTGTTCATTTTGACTTTATGTAATAATTGAATAATTTTCACTTTTATGTAATCGTAATTGTGCATTTTTGTTCATTTTGACTTTATGTAATAATTTAATAATTTTCACTTTTATGTAATAGTATACACTGTCGTAATTTAAAATTTTTTCCATTTTGACTTTATGTAATAATTGAATAATTTTTACTTTCATGTAATAGTATCCACTGTTGTAATTTTGAATTTTTGTCCATTTTGACTTTATGTAATAATTGAATAATTTTCAATTTTATGTAATAGTATCCACTGTCGTAATTTAGAATTTTTGTTCATTTTGACTTTATATAATAATTGAATAATTTCCACTTTCATGTAATAGTATCCACTGTCGTAATTTAGAATTTTTGTTCATTTTGACTTTATATAATAATTGAATAATTTTCACTTTTATGTAATAGTATCCACTGTCGTAATTTAGAATTTTTGTTCATTTTGACTTTAGGTAATAATTGAATAATTTTCACTTTTATGTAATAGTATCCACTGTCGTAATTGTGAATTTTTGTTCATTTTGACTTCATGTAATAATTGAATAATTTTCACTTTTATGTAATAGTATCCACTGTCGTAATTTAGAATTTTTGTTCATTTTGACTTTATATAATAATTGAATAATTTCCACTTTCATGTAATAGTATCCACTGTTGTAATTTAGAATTTTTGTCCATTTTGACTTTATGTAATAATTGAATAATTTTCACTTTTATGTAATAGTATCCTTTGTCGTAATTTAGAATTTTTGTTCATTTTGACTTTATGTAATAATTGAATCATTTCCACTTTTATGTAATAGTATCCACTGTCGTACTTTTGAATTTTTGTCCATTTTGACTTTATGTAATAATTGAATAATTTCCACTTTAATGTAATAGTATACACTATCTTAATTTTGAATTTTTGTCCATTTTGACTTTATGTAATAATTGAATAATTTCCACTTTAATGTAATAGTATACACTGTCGTACTTTTGAATTTTTGTCCATTTTGACTTTGTAATAATTGAAAAATTTCCACTTTTATGTAATAGTATACACTGTCATACTTTTGAATTTTTGTCCATTTTGACTTTATGTAATAATTGAATCATTTCCACTTTTATGTAATAGTATCCACTGTCGTAATTGTGAATTTTTGTCCATTTTTACTTTATGTAATATTTGAAAAAAATCCACTTTTATGTAATTGTGTACACTGTTTTAATTTAGAATTTGTGTCCATTTTTACTTTATGTAATAATTGAATAATTTCCACTTTTATGTAATAGTATCCACTGTCGTACTTTTGAATTTTTGTCCATTTTGATTTTATGTAATAATTGAATCATTTCCATTTTTATGTAATAGTATACACTGTCGTACTTATGAATTTTTGTCCATTTTGACTTAATGTAATAATTGAATAATTTTCACTTTTATGTAATAGTATACACTGTCGTAATTTAGAATTTTTGTCCATTTTGATTTTATGTAATAATTGAATAATTTCCACTTTTATGTAATAGTATACACTGTCGTACTTTTGAATTTTTGTCCATTTTGACTTTGTAATAATTGAAAAATTTCCACTTTTATGTAATAGTATACACTGTCGTAATTTTGAATTTTTGTCCATTTTGACTTTATGTAATAATTGAATAATTTTCACTTTTATGTAATAGTATCCAGTGTTGTAATTTTGAATTTTTGTTCATTTTGACTTTATGTAATAATTGAACAATTTTCACTTTTATGTAATAGTATACACTGTCGTAATTGTGAATTTTTGTCCATTTTTACTTAATGTAATAATTGAATAATTTTCACTTTTATGTAATAGTATACACTGTCGTAATTTTGAATTTTTGTCCATTTTGACTTAATGTAATAATTGAATAATTTCCACTTTTATGTAATAGTATACACTGTCGTAATTGTGAATTTTTGTTCATTTTGACTTTATGAAATAATTGAACAATTTTCACTTTTATGTAATAGTATCCACTGTCGTAATTTTGAATTTTTGTCCATTTTGACTTTATGTAATAACTGAATAATTTTCACTTTAATGTAATAGTATCCACTGTTGTAATTTTGAATTTTTGTCCATTTTGACTTTATATAATAATTGAATAATTTCCACTTTTATGTAAAAGTATACACTGTCATAATTGTGAATTTTTGTTCATTTTGACTTTATGTAATAATTGAATAATTTTCACTTTCATGTAATAGTATACACTGTCGTAATTTAGAATTTTTGTTCATTTTGACTTTATATAATAATTGAATAATTTCCACTTTCATGTAATAGTATCCACTGTCGTAATTTAGAATTTTTGTTCATTTTGACTTTATATAATAATTGAATAATTTCCACTTTCATGTAATAGTATCTACTGTCGTAATTTAGAATTTTTGTTCATTTTGACTTTATATAATAATTGAATAATTTTCACTTTTATGTAATAGTATCCACTGTCGTAATTGTGAATTTTTGTTCATTTTGACTTTATGTAATAATTGAATAATTTTCACTTTTATGTAATAGTATCCAGTGTTGTAATTTTGAATTTTTGTTCATTTTGACTTAATGTAATAATTGAATAATTTTCACTTTTATGTAATAGTATACACTATCGTAATTTAGAATTTTTGTCCATTTTGATTTTATGTAATAATTGAAAAATTTCCACTTTTATGTAATAGTATACACTGTAGTAATTTTGAATTTTTGTCCATTTTGACTTTATGTAATAATTGAATAATTTTCACTTTTATGTAATAGTATCCAGTGTTGTAATTTTGAATTTTTGTTCATTTTGACTTTATGTAATAATTGAACAATTTTCACTTTTATGTAATAGTATACACTGTCGTAATTGTGAATTTTTGACCATTTTTACTTTATGTAATAATTGAATAATTTTCACTTTTATGTAATAGTATACACTGTCGTAATTTTGAATTTTTGTCCATTTTGACTTTATGTAATAATTGAATAATTTCCACTTTTATGTAATAGTATACACTGTCGTAATTGTGAATTTTTGTTCATTTTGACTTTATGAAATAATTGAACAATTATCACTTTTATGTAATAGTATCCACTGTCGTAATTTAGAATTTTTGTCCATTTTGACTTTATGTAATAACTGAATAATTTTCACTTTAATGTAATAGTATCCACTGTTGTAATTTTGAATTTTTGTCCATTTTGACTTTATATAATAATTGAATAATTTCCACTTTTATGTAATAGTATACACTGTCATAATTGTGAATTTTTTGTTCATTTTGACTTTATGTAATAATTGAATAATTTTCACTTTTATGTAATAGTATCCACTGTCGTAATTTAGAATTTTTGTTCATTTTGACTTTATATAATAATTGAATAATTTCCACTTTCATGTAATAGTATCCACTGTTGTAATTTAGAATTTTTGTTCATTTTGACTTTATATAATAATTGAATAATTTTCACTTTTATGTAATAGTATCCACTGTCGTAATTTAGAATTTTTGTTCATTTTGACTTTATGTAATAATTGAATAATTTTCACTTTTATGTAATAGTATCCACTGTCGTAATTGTGAATTTTTGTTCATTTTGACTTTATGTAATAATTGAATAATTTTCACTTTTATGTAATAGTATACACTGTCGTAATTGTGAATTTTTGTTCATTTTGACTTTATGTAATAATTGAATAATTTTCATTTTTATGTAATAGTATACACTGTCGTAATTTAAAAAATTTTCCATTTTGACTTTATGTAATAATTGAATAATTTTTACTTTCATGTAATAGTATCCACTGTTGTAATTTTGAATTTTTGTCCATTTTGACTTTATGTAATAATTGAATAATTTTCACTTTTATGTAATAGTATCCACTGTCGTACTTTTGAATTTTTGTCCATTTTGACTTTTTGTAATATTTGAATAATTTCCACTTTAATGTAATAGTATACACTATCTTAATTTAGAATTTTTGTCCATTTTGACTTTATGTAATAATTGAAAAAAATCCACTTTTATGTAATTGTAGACACTGTCGTACTTTTGAATTTTTGTCCATTTTGATTTTATGTAATAATTGAATAATTTCCACTTTTATGTAATAGTATACACTGTCGTACTTTTGAATTTTTGTCCATTTTGATTTTATGTAATAATTGAATCATTTCCACTTTTATGTAATAGTATACACTGTCGTACTTTAGAATTTTTGTCCATTTTGACTTAATGTAATAATTGAATAATTTTCACTTTTATGTAATAGTATACACTGTCGTAATTTAGAATTTTTGTCCATTTTGATTTTATGTAATAATTTCCACTTTAATGTAATAGTATACACTGTCGTAATTGTGAAGTTTTGTCCATTTTTACTTTATGTAATAATTGAATAATTTCCACTTTTATGTAATAGTATACACTGTCGTAATTGTGAATTTTTGTCCATTTTGACTTTATGTAATAATTGAATAATTTTCACTTTAATGTAATAGTATCCTTTTTTTTGTAATTTTGAATTTTTGTCCATTTTGACTTTATGTAATAATTGAACAATTTCCACTTTTATGTAATAGTATACACTGTCGTAATTGTGAATTTTTGTTCATTTTGACTTTATGTAATAATTGAATAATTTTCACTTTTATGTAATAGTATACACTGTCGTACTTTTGAATTTTTGTCCATTTTGATTTTATGTAATAATTGAATCATTTCCACTTTTATGTAATAGTATACACTGTCGTACTTTAGAATTTTTGTCCATTTTGACTTAATGTAATAATTGAATAATTTTCACCTTTATGTAATAGTATACACTGTCGTACTTTTGAATTTTTGTCCATTTTGACTTTGTAATAATTGAAAAATTTCCACTTTAATGTAATATTATACACTGTCGTACTTTTTAATTTTTGTTCATTTTGACTTTGTAATAATTGAAAAATTTCCATTTTTATGTAATAGTACACACTGTCGTAATTTTGAATTTTTGTCCATTTTGATTTTATGTAATAATTGAATAATTTCCACTTTTATGTAATAGTATACACTGTCTTAATTTTGAATTTTTGTCCATTTTGACTTTATGTAATAATTGAATAATTTCCACTTTTATGTAATAGTATACACTGTCGTAATTGTGAATTTTTGTCCATTTTGACTTTATGTAATAATTGAATAATTTTCACTTTAATGTAATAGTATCCACTGTTGTAATTTTGAATTTTTGTCCATTTTGACTTTATGTAATAATTGAACAATTTCCACTTTTATGTAATAGTATACACTGTCGTAATTGTGAATTTTTGTTCATTTTGACTTTATGTAATAATTGAATAATTTTCACTTTTATGTAATAGTATACACTGTCGTACTTTTGAATTTTTGTCCATTTTGATTTTATGTAATAATTGAATCATTTCCACTTTTATGTAATAGTATACACTGTCTTAATTTTGAATTTTTGTCCATTTTGACTTAATGTAATAATTGAATAATTTTCACCTTTATGTAATAGTATCCACTGTCGTACTTTTGAATTTTTGTCCATTTTGACTTTGTAATAATTAAAAAATTTCCACTTTTATGTAATAGTATACACTGTCGTAATTTTGAATTTTTGTCCATTTTGACTTTATGTAATAATTGAATAATTTCCACTTTAATGTAATAGTATACACTGTCGTACTTTTGAATTTTTGTCTATTTTGACTTTGTAATAATTGAAAAATTTCCACTTTTATGTAATAGTATACACTGTCATACTTTTGAATTTTTGTCCATTTTGACTTTATGTAATATTTGAAAAAAATCCACTTTTATGTAATTGTAGACACTGTCGTACTTTTGAATTTTTGTCCATTTTGATTTTATGTAATAATTGAATAATTTCCACTTTTATGTAATAGTATACACTGTCGTACTTTTGAATTTTTGTCCATTTTGATTTTATGTAATAATTGAATAATTTCCACTTTTATGTAATAGTATACACTGTCGTACTTTAGAATTTTTGTCCATTTTGACTTAATGTAATAATTGAATAATTTTCACTTTTATGTAATAGTATACACTGTCGTAATTTAGAATTTTTGTCCATTTTGATTTTATGTAATAATTGAATAATTTCCACTTTAATGTAATAGTTTACACTGTCGTACTTTTGAATTTTTGTCCATTTTGACTTTGTAATAATTGAAAAATTTCCACTTTTATGTAATAGTATACACTGTCGTAATTTTGAATTTTTGTCCATTTTGACTTTATGTAATAATTGAATAATTTTCACTTTTATGTAATAGTGACCAAGATTCAAACACTTGTGACCAAGATGGCGGCGCGAGTAGATCGCGAGGCTCAGCGTCTCTCCAGATTCTGCAATTTTGCGGTATTTTTCTTGCTCATCTCGGGTCTGTTCATGCAGAACAGTTGTGCCTTTACATCGTACACCCGCGCTGAGCTTTTGGATATTGGTTTGCGAATTTCCGACAGTTTTATGGACAATCTTCGACTCCTTCCTGAGATCGCTAGGACGCCCGAGGCGATGCGCTCATCCCGGCCGGGCGGAAGTGCACGCAGAAGGCGGCGAGATCGTAAACAAAGGCGGGGGAAGCGTGGAGGATTGCGGGCTAAGCTAACGCGTTCTCCTCATCGGCTCTCTTTACCCAGCATTTTCCTTGCTAATGTACGATCGCTAGTGAACAAAATGGAGGAGATTCGACTCAGCATCACACACAGTAAGAAACTTTTGAACTGTAACGTCCTAATCTTCACTGAAACCTGGTTAAACAGCGGAATACCGGACACCGCTATCGAGCTAGCGGGACGCCACACACTCCGGGCAGACAGAACATTAGATGGCTCCGGGAAGACCAGAGGTGGTGGATTGTGCATTTATATTAACAAAGCTTGGTGCACAAACTCTGCTATTGTTGGGAGTCATTGTTCAGCTAACCTGGAGTTTCTCATGGTTAAATGTAGACCGTTTTATCTACCGCGGGAGTTCACTTCCACCATTATAACTGCTGCTTATATTCCACCCGATGCTGATGCCAAGCTTGCTATGAAAGAACTTCACGCAGCCATCAGTAAACAACAGACTGATCACCCTGAAGCTGCGTTTATTGTTGCAGGTGACTTTAATCATTCAAACTTAAAGTCAGTGCTACCCAAGTTTCACCAGCATGTTTCCTGCCACACCAGAGGAAACAAAACCTTAGACCATGTTTACACAAACATGGCGGGAGCTTACGTTGCAACACCCCTCCCCCACCTGGGACAGTCAGACCACATCTCTTTGTTCCTCAGCCCCAAATATGCACCCCTCATCAACCGTGTGAAGCCATCAGTGAAGACAATCAAGGTGTGGCCTGCGGGGGCAGATTCCACACTCCAGGAAAGGTTTCTAAACACAGACTGGAGTATGTTTGCTTCTCAAGCCACCAGTGGCGCTCACACGGACATTAACTCCTACACCTCCTCAGTATTGGATCATATCAATACCACCATTGACAGTGTTACAACCCAGAAACAGATCACCACATACCCAAATCAGAAGCCTTGGATGAACAGGGAAGTGCGACTCCTGCTGAAGTCACGCAATACTGCCTTCAGATCAGGAGATGCACAAGCCTACAGCGCATCCAGAGCAAACCTGAAGAGGGGCATCAAAAAGGCCAAGCACTGCTACAAGCTAAAGATAGAGGGACACTTTTCCAACTCTGACCCACGACGCATGTGGCATGGCATTCAGGCCATCAGTGATTATAAACCCACCCACTCCACCCCCGCAGCCACTGATGTCAACTTCCTGAACGAGCTAAATTACTTTTATGCTCGTTTTGAAAGAGACAACAGAGAAACTGCCACCAAGCTCAAACCCTCAGCTGACCACCCACCAATCACACTCTCCTCCACAGATGTCTGCAAGGCACTGAGCCGGATCAGCGCGCACAAGGCTGCTGGACCAGACAACATCCCTGGTCGTGTTCTCAGGGCATGTGCGGAGCAGCTCGCTGGGGTTTTTACAGACATTTTCAACCTGTCTCTTGCCCAAGCAGCTGTACCAACATGCTTTAAACGCACTTCCATTGTGCCAGTGCCGAAACACTCCAGCCCGAGGTGCCCTAATGACTACCGCCCTGTAGCACTCACACCCATCATTATGAAGTGCTTTGAGCGGCTGGTCCTGGAACACCTAAAAGACTCTATACCATCCACATTGGACTCACACCAGTTTGCCTATCGCAGCAATAGGAGCACAGAGGATGCAGTTTCCATGGCACTGCACTCTGTGCTCACCCATCTGGACAGTAAAAACACCTATGCACGCATGCTGTTTGTTGACTTCAGCTCAGCATTCAACACTGTCATCCCATCCAAGTTAATTGCCAAACTTGGAGACCTGGGCATCAACACTTCAATGTGTAACTGGATTTTGGACTTCCTAACTGACAGACCACAGAATGTTCGATCAGGATCCACCTGCTCCACGTCCATCACACTCAACACTGGTGTACCACAGGGCTGTGTGCTAAGTCCGTTTCTCTACTCCCTCTTCACCTCCGACTGCAAGCCTGTGTATGGAACTAATTCCATCGTCAAGTTTGCGGACGACACTACGGTGATTGGTCTCATCAGCAACAACGATGAGGCTGCCTACAGGGAGGAGATCCAGCACCTGGCCACATGGTGCACTGATAATAACCTGCTCCTCAACACCACCAAAACGAAGGAGCTCATCGTGGACTTCAGGAAGGAGTCAAGAGGCACACACGACACCATCCACATCAATGGAATGGCTGTTGAGCGTGTCTCCAGTTTCAAGTGAAGGGTCAAGGGTCAAGCCAAACATCACTTGTCTCTTCATCAGACACATATCCTTCAAGAATGATTTTATGTTCAATATTAAAATAAGAATCAATGATAATCAAGTTATAACTATTTTCTACATTGGATAAATCAGTTAATCTATAACCTCTCTATATTTGGAGATTTTAGTATTATTTGCTGTGTGCTTTTGAATCCACATTCTTTTAGGTGCCAGCTCTGATGTCTGTGTCAAGCTGACATGCAACCGTCCTTGTAGTGTGCAAACACCCTTCACTTCAAGAGGCTCTCTCAGCATGGGTTTAGTTATATATCATCCTTCCGTGACCCTAGGGTCACACATGTCCCGGGGGCTATGTGACTTTTTGGGGACTCAGAGAAATGTACCTCTCTTATGTGCCTTTCTTATTAAAAGAATAATTTCACTTCAGTACTAAAACGTGATATCAGGATGTTTTGGAAGTGCTTGTTGATAGTTAGTTAAGATGTTCTCAACCTTGAGGAAGTTGTATTCTGTGGAGTTTTGTGTGTATGTGCGTTGCATGATCTGTGCAAATTCAGTATTGGAGATGGGGTTTCTGCAGACGATACGAGACGTGGAGACGCCATTCTGCGACCTCCGAGGTCATGACGATCTAAATCTTGGCCTGGGTGACAACTAGTCTACGCACTTTTAGTGATATGTGCTCCTATCTGTTTACGTGTGGAAAGTTGCTTACGTGCATGTGTTAGAACCAATCAGAATCATTCCACATGACAGTAATGACGTGGTTGGACCTTGAAAACAGTATAACTGTTCAGAAATTGTATGTATGTTAGGCGGAGGTGGGGAGACTGTTAGAGGGAGCGCAGCCTACGAACTCCTTGAGAGACTTGAAGCTGGCTTCTGCTGATGAAACTGCAAACTATTCTTCAGTAAACTTTTCTTTAATTAATCTAACTCCTGACTCTTGGTCTTCATTTCTCACTACTGGTCCTGGGTCCTAAAGCTGTTACCCCAACAGTTTTTGGTGGAGGATGCGCGAGCAATCAGTCCTTGGTACACCTCTGGCAAACAAGTAGATAAGGTAGTATATTTTTATTATTAGACTTGTCTGACTGTAAGAGACTGGGTAAGGGGAACGGGAGAGCTTTATTTCGACGGGAATAAGGAGCCCAGTAAAATGTGTTTCGGCTGAGACGTCTTGAGTTAAGAGGTAAAGCTTGGAGAAACAATAAAGGGGTATAAGGGGAGTCTTGTCCAGGTAGAGGAGAGAAAGCCTAAGGGGGGCTTTTTGGTGACCACACCACTCCTAGAGGCAAGACGGCACTGAATGGTTCAGTGATCACCGCAAACCTGCTCCGTCTCTTCCAACTCAGACAGGGGGCCCCCGAATTTAGGAAAATAGACAGTTAGGGATTAAGTTATTAGTTAAACAAAATAAAAATAGATTCAGGGTTGTTTGCCAGGGATGCATCAGGAACGATCCCGAGGAAAATGTAAAGTATGACCCAAATTGGCATGGACCAGTATGAGTGACTTTTTCGTATAAGTGTACTTTGCAGTTTCATCACGCAGAAGCCACAGCTGTGTTGGTTAAAGATCGCCGCCTCCATCTCCGCTGGTATAATTTCAGGTGAGTATGAACTTTGACTAAAATGATGGCTAACAATTTGTGACATGATCAGTCCAGATAAAGATTTTGAGACAAAAGAGAGCAAACGCTGTAAGCAGCTCTGCTCGGAAGCCCTGACATCAAAGAAATTTGAAGGAATTATTAAGGAAATGGGCAAAGGTTTTAATTCTAAGTGGAAAAAGTTAATCTTAAGTTATTTTTTAGAGATAAATTGGCAGAAATAATTGGAAATGATGTAGGATTTGGTCTGTGTAGTCTGAGTAAAGGACTGGAAGTTGTTTTTGAAACAAAGCAGGAAAAACAAAACAAAAAGGCCCAGAGATGTGTGAGCAGCGAGTCTTATCTGCCCCCTTCCCTCCTGCGCTCTCTTCTCAGAGCAGCTGCAGATATGTGTCACGGACACGGAGGGATTTTAAACAGAGGGGCACAGATTGAAAATAATGAAATAAGTAATAAGTTCAATAAATTTACGTCGTAAGGAATTCCTGTTAAAAGGCAAGATCAATGATAATTTTAATATAAATTATGAGGCAAAATTAAAGACAATGATGATACAAAGTGAGCAGAAAAGATATATAATTAGAAACATAGTGGGTTTAAATGATACAAATGTATAATACATTTTCCTGTTCCTCTGACTCGTGAAAAGTTCTGATAAGTTTATTTGACTGGATGTTGGTAAAAACATTGCTCGTGAGACAATAATTGGTGTTAAAAGCTAAAAACCCTAGAAGCTGATGTTTTGGTTTCAAAAGATAAGCTCATGATGAGCTGTAATAAAACAATTCGCTTATCTGAATCTGGCCCACCATGTCATTTCTGGTGCTGTGGCTAAAATTGAAAGAGTAACTCAGACTCAGTTTGAATGTTTTACTAACAACAAGCTGATTGGGTGTAATAAGAATTGATAATTAAGTCATTTTGATGAAAAGGTTTTAACATTAACTTTTATTTTTATTTTTATGGATATGTTCATCAACGGTCATGTGGGCTATGATGGGTGAAAATGGGTCTGTTGGAAATAGTACATTTAACAAAAGGTTTCTTGAGTAAAAATTAGGAACAAATTTATGTTTTAAGTGGAAAGAATGTTATGGATGATATGAATGTTTTCTTTTATTTTCTATTCTTTGAGAAAGACATGTATAATGTGTTGTGCAATTAAGGGGGTACATGCTATATGAGACTGAATGAAATTGAATGGATTATTCCATGGTTTATTTTTATTTAATTACCTTTTATTGTTGGTTTATCTTTTTTTTTTTTTTTTTTTTTTTTTTAATTTTTATGTCTATTTCAGGCCACTATTGAGTTTTATACCTGAAAAAGATTTGTTTTGAAAAAAAAAAAAAAAAAACTTTTAATTACAATCCCTATCTTCGGGTGATATATCTTGGATAATGATGAAAATGGGGGTTAAGTTAGTATGTAAGGATGAATATGTGCTTGTTGGTGGGACATTGTAAATTAGGAAGAAGCCTAAATTGGTAGAAACGTGAAGGGTGGGTTCTAAAATTAAATTTATAATCAAAGACTTAATCAATATTTATTTTTCTATATTATTATCACGAATTTAATGAGCCTGTCCAGGTATGATTTTGTTTCTTCCTTTATATTTTCCTAAGTTTGTATTTGGTCTCTGAGTGGTGACTGAGGGTCCGTCCTAGACGTGTGTGATGTTTCACGAGAACACTTGTATCAGGAAAACTGTGTGATCCGGAGCTATAATTAACCTGTCTCCATGTTTTTACTAATTTGAAAGCAGACCGGATGGCTCTGATGACTCTTGAATGCACTTTCCAAAAGGTTCCAGAAAAATATCGGATCCGGTTGCGATGACCAATGAGAATGAGGTGATTTCCCGATGACGGGTAAGACCTTCTTGTGGCCAGCAGAGGGCAACCCACGCCAATGGGGGTCACCGCCATTGGGGCACCTCCAAGAAGGGGGGTGTTTTTATGTGAGGTGTGTATGAGAGGTGAGTTAGATGTCTGTGAGGCCAGCAGCATCACTGTGGGAGGGGAAGCTGTGTTTCGTAGGGGCCGAGGTCAAGACTGGACACAGCAGCCCCTGCCCTAATATTGGCCCCTCTATACCGCTCACCAAATATCGCATAATTGAGAGCCAGGAAACACCTTAAAGACCATTCAAGGGTCGGCTGAGATCATTCTGGTCACTTTAACCTTGCAAATTTCAGTCATGTGTTCAGATTTTGGAGGCATCACACACCTCTAACTTGATGGAAATGCAGCACCAGTGAGTGCTCGTTTAGCCCGGCTTCCAGAGATTAAATATGGATTTGTCTTTCATTTTATTTATTTTATTTTATGTTATTTTATTTTATTTTATTTTATATTTCCTTTTACTGAAACCCTAAAGAATTGTATGAATACTATTGTACTATATTGTCGGTTCCCCTCTCAATGAGAGATAGCACGTTATCAGTATGTTGATCAGGAGTTTTGAGAAAAGAAGAACATTGGGGCCCTGTTTGTGAGTGGAAGGGGTAAAAGAGCCTCAAAACGGGGACTGGTCTTTTTAGTGGCCAGCATGTCCGTGATGAGGTGAAGCGACAATTGTGACCCTAAAGGGAAACATGCGTCACCACTTGACCTTCCGTAGTGACCTCATTTGTAGACCAGACGTGGCGGTATGGGACCCCCACATATGGTCTAAAAGGGGGGAATGAAGGGTCAAGGGTCAAGCCAAACATCACTTGTCTCTTCATCAGACACATATCCTTCAAGAATGATTTTATGTTCAATATTAAAATAAGAATCAATGATAATCAAGTTATAACTATTTTCTACATTGGATAAATCAGTTAATCTATAACCTCTCTATATTTGGAGATTTTAGTATTATTTGCTGTGTGCTTTTGAATCCACATTCTTTTAGGTGCCAGCTCTGATGTCTGTGTCAAGCTGACATGCAACCGTCCTTGTAGTGTGCAAACACCCTTCACTTCAAGAGGCTCTCTCAGCATGGGTTTAGTTATATATCATCCTTCCGTGACCCTAGGGTCACACATGTCCCGGGGGCTATGTGACTTTTTGGGGACTCAGAGAAATGTACCTCTCTTATGTGCCTTTCTTATTAAAAGAATAATTTCACTTCAGTACTAAAACGTGATATCAGGATGTTTTGGAAGTGCTTGTTGATAGTTAGTTAAGATGTTCTCAACCTTGAGGAAGTTGTATTCTGTGGAGTTTTGTGTGTATGTGCGTTGCATGATCTGTGCAAATTCAGTATTGGAGATGGGGTTTCTGCAGACGATACGAGACGTGGAGACGCCATTCTGCGACCTCCGAGGTCATGACGATCTAAATCTTGGCCTGGGTGACAACTAGTCTACGCACTTTTAGTGATATGTGCTCCTATCTGTTTACGTGTGGAAAGTTGCTTACGTGCATGTGTTAGAACCAATCAGAATCATTCCACATGACAGTAATGACGTGGTTGGACCTTGAAAACAGTATAACTGTTCAGAAATTGTATGTATGTTAGGCGGAGGTGGGGAGACTGTTAGAGGGAGCGCAGCCTACGAACTCCTTGAGAGACTTGAAGCTGGCTTCTGCTGATGAAACTGCAAACTATTCTTCAGTAAACTTTTCTTTAATTAATCTAACTCCTGACTCTTGGTCTTCATTTCTCACTACTGGTCCTGGGTCCTAAAGCTGTTACCCCAACACAAGTTCCTGGGGATCCACATCTCGGCGGACATGTCGTGGACGACCAACACCTCCAGCCTGGTCAAGAAGGCTCACCAGCGCCTCTTCTTCCTGAGGACACTGAGGAAGAATCAGCTCTCCTCGGCTATCCTGGTGAACTTCTATCGCTGCGCAATAGAAAGCATCCTGACCAACTGTGTGGCAGTATGGTATGGGAGCTGCTCTGTTGCGGAGCGCAAGGCACTGCAGCGGGTGGTGAAAACTGCCCAGCGCATCACAGGGACTCCACTACCTGCCATCGAGCACATCCAGAGGAAACGCTGTCTGCACCGAGCTCGCAGCATCCTCAAGGACTCCTCTCACCCAGCCCACAGACTGTTTTCTCTCCTGCCCTCCGGCAGGCGTTTCAGGATCCTCCGGACCAGGACCAGCAGACTAAAGAACAGTTTTTTCCCCAGAGCTGTCTCTTTACTGAACTCAAACCCCCGTTGATCCACTTCCCTCATAAACTGCAAACTCTCCTACCTCACACCTACATTCACTTTGTTATTTGCACTACCGACTGTTTATTACAGTAACAACTGTTTACTTATGCATTTTGCACCACCATATCTTAACTGGAATATGCTCATTTGCACTGCCGACTGTATTTATAGTAACCATGTTTACATTTGCATTTTGCACCGTACTTCTAACTGTAATATGCAACCACTTTCCACTGCACTTTTACACTTGCTCTTTTACTGATAGCTCTGTCCATAATTTATTGCACTACCTTAATCCACTGCTATATTCCTCATATTAGCCTAACATATTATTGTATACCTCTATCTGTAAAATTCTGTTCAAAGTAATAGCCATCTGTATATTATATTCATAGTACATATTCACCTGTACATTCTGTTTACATTCTGTTTATAGTAATAGCCATCTGTATATTTATATTTATTCACTGTATATATTCATCTGTAAATTCAGTTCTGTTTATAGTAATAACCATCTCTCTACTTATACATATTTATATATATTCAGTACATTTTTATGCCCAGCACTTACGCAACCATTGTATATATCCTGCACTTGCTGCTATTGCACTTCTGGTTAGACCTAAACTGCATTTCGTTGCCTTGTACTTATACTTGTGTAATGACAATAAAGTTGAATCTAATCTAATCTAATCTAATCTAATCTAATAGTATACACTGTCGTAATTGTGAAGTTTTGTCCATTTTTACTTTATGTAATAATTGAATAATTTCCACTTTTATGTAATAGTGTACACTGTCGTAATTGTGAATTTTTGTCCATTTTGACTTTATGTAATAATTGAATAATTTTCACTTTTATGTAATAGTATCCACTGTTGTAATTTTGAATTTTTATCCATTTTGACTTTATGTAATAATTGAACAATTTCCACTTTTATGTAATAGTATACACTGTCGTAATTGTGAATTTTTGTTCATTTTGACTTTATGTAATAATTGAATAATTTTCACTTTTATGTAATAGTATACACTGTCGTACTTTTGAATTTTTGTCCATTTTGATTTTATGTAATAATTGAATCATTTCCACTTTTATGTAAAAGTATACACTGTCGTACTTTAGAATTTTTGTCCATTTTGACTTAATGTAATAATTGAATAATTTTCACTTTTATGTAATAGTATACACTGTCGTAATTTAGAATTTTTGTCCATTTTGATTTTATGTAATAATTGAATAATTTCCACTTTAATGTAATAGTATACACTGTCGTACTTTTGAATTTTTGTCCATTTTGACTTTGTAATAATTGAAAAATTTCCACTTTTATGTAATAGTATACACTGTTGTAATTTTGAATTTTTGTCCATTTTGACTTTATGTAATAGTTGAATAATTTTCACTTTTATGTAATAGTATACACTGTCGTAATTGTGAAGTTTTGTCCATTTTTACTTTATGTAATAATTGAATAATTTCCACTTTTATGTAATAGTATACACTGTCGTAATTTAGAATTTTTGTTCATTTTGACTTTATATAATAATTGAATAATTTCCACTTTCATGTAATAGTATCCACTGTCGTAATTTAGAATTTTTGTTCATTTTGACTTTATATAATAATTGAATAATTTTCACTTTTATGTAATAGTATCCACTGTCGTAATTTAGAATTTTTGTTCATTTTGACTTTAGGTAATAATTGAATAATTTTCACTTTTATGTAATAGTATACACTGTCGTAATTGTGAATTTTTGTTCATTTTGACTTTATGTAATAATTGAATAATTTTCACTTTTATGTAATAGTATCCACTGTCGTAATTTAAAAATTTTGTCCATTTTGACTTTATGTAATAATTGAATCATTTCCACTTTTATGTAATAGTATCCACTGTTGTAATTTTGAATTTTTGTCCATTTTGACTTTATGTAATAATTGAATCATTTCCACTTTTATGTAATAGTATCCACTGTTGTAATTTTGAATTTTTGTCCATTTTGACTTTATGTAATAATTTGATCATTTTCACTTTTATGTAATAGTATCCACTGTCGTAATTGTGAATTTTTGTCCATTTTGACTTTATGTAATAATTGAATAATTTTCACTTTTATGTAATAGTATCCACTGTTGTAATTTAGAATTTTTTTGTCCATTTTGACTTTATGTAACAATTGAATCATTTTCACTTTTATGTAATAGTATACACTGTCGTAATTTAGAATTTTTGTTCATTTTGACTTTATGTAATAACTGAATAATTTTCACTTTTATGTAATAGTATCCACTGTCGTAATTTAGAATTTTTGTTCATTTTCACTTTATGTAATAACTGAATAATTTTCACTTTTATGTAATAGTATCCACTGTCGTTATTTAGAATTTTTGTCCATTTTGACTTTATGTAATAATTGAATAATTTTCACTTTTATGTAATAGTATCCACTGTCGTAATTTTGAATTTTTGTCCATTTTGACTTTATGTAATAATTTAATCATTTCCACTTTTATGTAATAGTATACACTGTCGTAATTTAGAATTTTTGTCCATTTTGATTTTATGTAATAAATTAATAATTTCCACATTAATGTAATAGTATCCACTGTCGTACTTTTGAATTTTTGTCCATTTTGACTTTATATAATAATTGAATAATTTCCACTTTTATGTAATAGTATACACTGTCATAATTGTGAATTTTTGTTCATTTTGACTTTATGTAATAATTGAATAATTTTCACTTTTATGTAATAGTATCCACTGTCGTAATTTAGAATTTTTGTTCATTTTGACTTTATATAATAATTGAATAATTTCCACTTTCATGTAATAGTATCCACTGTCGTAATTTAGAATTTTTGTTCATTTTGACTTTATATAATAATTGAATAATTTTCACTTTTATGTAATAGTATCCACTGTCGTAATTTAGAATTTTTGTCCATTTTGATTTTATGTAATAAATTAATAATTTCCACATTAATGTAATAGTTTCCACTGTCGTACTTTTGAATTTTTGTCCATTTTGACTTTATATAATAATTGAATCATTTCCACTTTTATGTAATAGTATACACTGTCATAATTGTGAATTTTTGTTCATTTTGACTTTATGTAATAATTGAATAATTTTCACTTTTATGTAATAGTATCCACTGTCGTAATTTAAAATTTTTGTCCATTTTGACTTTATGTAATAATTGAATCATTTCCACTTTTATGTAATAGTATCCACTGTTGTAATTTTGAATTTTTGTCCATTTTGACTTTATGTAATAATTGAATCATTTCCACTTTTATGTAATAGTATCCACTGTCGTAATTTTGAATTTTTGTCCATTTTGACTTTATGTAATAATTTGATCATTTTCACTTTTATGTAATAGTATACACTGTCGTAATTTAGAATTTTTGTTCATTTTGACTTTATGTAATAACTGAATAATTTTCACTTTTATGTAATAGTATCCACTGTCGTAATTTAGAATTTTTGTTCATTTTGACTTTATGTAATAACTGAATAATTTTCACTTTTATGTAATAGTATCCACTGTCGTTATTTAGAATTTTTGTCCATTTTGACTTTATGTAATAATTGAATAATTTTCACTTTTATGTAATAGTATACACTGTCGTAATTTAGAATTTTTGTCCATTTTGATTTTATGTAATAAATTAATAATTTCCACATTAATGTAATAGTATCCACTGTCGTACTTTTGAATTTTTGTCCATTTTGACTTTATATAATAATTGAATAATTTCCACTTTTATGTAATAGTATACACTGTCGTAATTTAGAATTTTTGTCCATTTTGATTTTATGTAATAAATTAATAATTTCCACATTAATGTAATAGTATCCACTGTCGTACTTTTGAATTTTTGTCCATTTTGACTTTTATATAATAATTGAATAATTTCCACTTTTATGTAATAGTATACACTGTCATAATTGTGAATTTTTGTTCATTTTGACTTTAGGTAATAATTGAATAATTTCCACTTTTATGTAATAGTATCCACTGTCATAATTTAGAATTTTTGTTCATTTTGACTTTATATAATAATTGAATAATTTTCACTTTTATGTAATAGTATCCACTGTCGTAATTTAGAATTTTTGTTCATTTTGACTTTAGGTAATAATTGAATAATTTTCACTTTTATGTAATAGTATACACTGTCGTAATTGTGAATTTTTGTTCATTTTGACTTTATGTAATAATTGAATAATTTTCACTTTTATGTAATAGTATCCACTGTCGTAATTTAAAATTTTTGTCCATTTTGACTTTATGTAATAATTGAATCATTTCCACTTTTATGTAATATTTTCCACTGTTGTAATTTTGAATTTTTGTCCATTTTGACTTTATGTAATAATTGAATCATTTCCACTTTTATGTAATAGTATCCACTGTTGTAATTTTGAATTTTTGTCCATTTTGACTTTATGTAATAATTTGATCATTTTCACTTTTATGTAATAGTATCCACTGTCGTAATTGTGAATTTTTGTCCATTTTGACTTTATGTAATAATTGAATAATTTTCACTTTTATGTAATAGTATCCACTGTTGTAATTTAGAATTTTTTTGTCCATTTTGACTTTATGTAACAATTGAATCATTTTCACTTTTATGTAATAGTATACACTGTCGTAATTTAGAATTTTTGTTCATTTTGACTTTATGTAATAACTGAATAATTTTCACTTTTATGTAATAGTATCCACTGTCGTAATTTAGAATTTTTGTTCATTTTGACTTTAAGTAATAACTGAATAATTTTCACTTTTATGTAATAGTATCCACTGTCGTTATTTAGAATTTTTGTCCATTTTGACTTTATGTAATAATTGAATAATTTTCACTTTTATGTAATAGTATCCACTGTCGTAATTTTGAATTTTTGTCCATTTTGACTTTATGTAATAAATGAATAATTCCCAATTTTATGTAATAGTATCCACTGTTGTAATTTTGAATTTTTGTCCATTTTGACTTTATGTAATAATTGAATAATTTTCACTTTTATGTAATAGTATCCACTGTCGTACTTTTGAATTTTTGTCCATTTTGACTTTATGTAATAATTGAATAATTTCCACTTTAATGTAATAGTATACACTATCTTAATTTTGAATTTTTGTCCATTTTGACTTTATGTAATAATTGAATAATTTCCACTTTAATGTAATAGTATACACTGTCGTACTTTTGAATTTTTGTCCATTTTGACTTTGTAATAATTGAAAAATTTCCACTTTTATGTAATAGTATACACTGTCATACTTTTGATTTTTTGTCCATTTTGATTTTATGTAATAATTGAATCATTTCCACTTTTATGTAATAGTATCCACTGTCGTAATTGTGAATTTTTGTCCATTTTTACTTCATGTAATATTTGAATAATTTCCACTTTAATGTAATAGTATACACTATCTTAATTTTGAATTTTTGTCCATTTTGACTTTATGTAATAATTGAATAATTTCCACTTTAATGTAATAGTATACACTGTCGTACTTTTGAATTTTTGTCCATTTTGACTTTGTAATAATTGAATAATTTTCACTTTTATGTAATAGTATCCACTGTCGTACTTTTGAATTTTTGTCCATTTTGACTTTGTAATAATTGAATAATTTTCACTTTTATGTAATTGTATACACTGTTTTAATTTAGAATTTGTGTCCATTTTTACTTTATGTAATAATTGAATAATTTCCACTTTTATGTAATAGTATACACTGTCGTACTTTTGAATTTTTGTCCATTTTGATTTTATGTAATAATTGAATCATTTCCATTTTATGTAATTGTATACACTGTCGTACTTTTGAATTTTTGTCCATTTTGACTTAATGTAATTATTGAATAATTTTCACTTTTATGTAATAGTATACACTGTCGTAATTTAGAATTTTTGTCCATTTTGATTTTATGTAATAATTGAATAATTTCCACTTTAATGTAATAGTATACACTGTCGTACTTTTGAATTTTTGTCCATTTTGACTTTATGTAATAATTGAATAATTTTCACTTTTATGTAAAAGTATCCACTGTTGTAATTTTGAATTTTTGTCCATTTTGACTTTATGTAATAATTGAATAATTTTCACTTTTATGTAATAGTATACACTGTCGTAATTGTGAATTTTTGTCCATTTTGACTTTATATAATAATTGAATAATTTTCACTTTTATGTAATAGTATACACTGTCATTATTGTGAATTTTTGTTCATTTTGACTTCATGTAATAATTGAATAATTTTCACTTTTATGTAATAGTATCCACTGTCGTAATTTAGAATTTTTGTTCATTTTGACTTTATATAATAATTGAATAATTTTCACTTTTATGTAATAGTATCCACTGTCGTAATTTAGAATTTTTGTTCATTTTGACTTTATATAATAATTGAATAATTTTCACTTTTATGTAATAGTATCCACTGTTGTAATTTTGAATTTTTGTCCATTTTGACTTTATGTAATAATTTGATCATTTTCACTTTTATGTAATAGTATACACTGTCGTAATTTAGAATTTTTGTTCATTTTGACTTTATGTAATAACTGAATAATTTTCACTTTTATGTAATAGTATCCACTGTCGTAATTTAGAATTTTTGTTCATTTTGACTTTATGTAATAACTGAATAATTTTCACTTTTATGTAATAGTATCCACTGTCGTTATTTAGAATTTTTGTCCATTTTGACTTTATGTAATAATTGAATAATTTTCACTTTTATGTAATAGTATACACTGTCGTAATTTAGAATTTTTGTCCATTTTGATTTTATGTAATAAATTAATAATTTCCACATTAATGTAATAGTATCCACTGTCGTACTTTTGAATTTTTGTCCATTTTGACTTTATATAATAATTGAATAATTTCCACTTTTATGTAATAGTATACACTGTCGTAATTTAGAATTTTTGTCCATTTTGATTTTATGTAATAAATTAATAATTTCCACATTAATGTAATAGTATCCACTGTCGTACTTTTGAATTTTTGTCCATTTTGACTTTTATATAATAATTGAATAATTTCCACTTTTATGTAATAGTATACACTGTCATAATTGTGAATTTTTGTTCATTTTGACTTTAGGTAATAATTGAATAATTTCCACTTTTATGTAATAGTATCCACTGTCATAATTTAGAATTTTTGTTCATTTTGACTTTATATAATAATTGAATAATTTTCACTTTTATGTAATAGTATCCACTGTCGTAATTTAGAATTTTTGTTCATTTTGACTTTAGGTAATAATTGAATAATTTTCACTTTTATGTAATAGTATACACTGTCGTAATTGTGAATTTTTGTTCATTTTGACTTTATGTAATAATTGAATAATTTTCACTTTTATGTAATAGTATCCACTGTCGTAATTTAAAATTTTTGTCCATTTTGACTTTATGTAATAATTGAATCATTTCCACTTTTATGTAATATTTTCCACTGTTGTAATTTTGAATTTTTGTCCATTTTGACTTTATGTAATAATTGAATCATTTCCACTTTTATGTAATAGTATCCACTGTTGTAATTTTGAATTTTTGTCCATTTTGACTTTATGTAATAATTTGATCATTTTCACTTTTATGTAATAGTATCCACTGTCGTAATTGTGAATTTTTGTCCATTTTGACTTTATGTAATAATTGAATAATTTTCACTTTTATGTAATAGTATCCACTGTTGTAATTTAGAATTTTTTTGTCCATTTTGACTTTATGTAACAATTGAATCATTTTCACTTTTATGTAATAGTATACACTGTCGTAATTTAGAATTTTTGTTCATTTTGACTTTATGTAATAACTGAATAATTTTCACTTTTATGTAATAGTATCCACTGTCGTAATTTAGAATTTTTGTTCATTTTGACTTTAAGTAATAACTGAATAATTTTCACTTTTATGTAATAGTATCCACTGTCGTTATTTAGAATTTTTGTCCATTTTGACTTTATGTAATAATTGAATAATTTTCACTTTTATGTAATAGTATCCACTGTCGTAATTTTGAATTTTTGTCCATTTTGACTTTATGTAATAAATGAATAATTCCCAATTTTATGTAATAGTATCCACTGTTGTAATTTTGAATTTTTGTCCATTTTGACTTTATGTAATAATTGAATAATTTTCACTTTTATGTAATAGTATCCACTGTCGTACTTTTGAATTTTTGTCCATTTTGACTTTATGTAATAATTGAATAATTTCCACTTTAATGTAATAGTATACACTATCTTAATTTTGAATTTTTGTCCATTTTGACTTTATGTAATAATTGAATAATTTCCACTTTAATGTAATAGTATACACTGTCGTACTTTTGAATTTTTGTCCATTTTGACTTTGTAATAATTGAAAAATTTCCACTTTTATGTAATAGTATACACTGTCATACTTTTGATTTTTTGTCCATTTTGATTTTATGTAATAATTGAATCATTTCCACTTTTATGTAATAGTATCCACTGTCGTAATTGTGAATTTTTGTCCATTTTTACTTCATGTAATATTTGAATAATTTCCACTTTAATGTAATAGTATACACTATCTTAATTTTGAATTTTTGTCCATTTTGACTTTATGTAATAATTGAATAATTTCCACTTTAATGTAATAGTATACACTGTCGTACTTTTGAATTTTTGTCCATTTTGATTTTATGTAATAATTGAATCATTTCCATTTTATGTAATTGTATACACTGTCGTACTTTTGAATTTTTGTCCATTTTGACTTAATGTAATTATTGAATAATTTTCACTTTTATGTAATAGTATACACTGTCGTAATTTAGAATTTTTGTCCATTTTGATTTTATGTAATAATTGAATAATTTCCACTTTAATGTAATAGTATACACTGTCGTACTTTTGAATTTTTGTCCATTTTGACTTTATGTAATAATTGAATAATTTTCACTTTTATGTAAAAGTATCCACTGTTGTAATTTTGAATTTTTGTCCATTTTGACTTTATGTAATAATTGAATAATTTTCACTTTTATGTAATAGTATACACTGTCGTAATTGTGAATTTTTGTCCATTTTGACTTTATATAATAATTGAATAATTTTCACTTTTATGTAATAGTATACACTGTCATTATTGTGAATTTTTGTTCATTTTGACTTCATGTAATAATTGAATAATTTTCACTTTTATGTAATAGTATCCACTGTCGTAATTTAGAATTTTTGTTCATTTTGACTTTATATAATAATTGAATAATTTTCACTTTTATGTAATAGTATCCACTGTCGTAATTTAGAATTTTTGTTCATTTTGACTTTATATAATAATTGAATAATTTTCACTTTTATGTAATAGTATCCACTGTTGTAATTTAGAATTTTTGTTCATTTTGACTTTATGTAATAATTGAATAATTTTCACTTTTATGTAATAGTATCCACTGTTGTAATTTTGAATTTTTGTTCATTTTGACTTTATGTAATAATTGAATAATTTTCACTTTTATGTAATAGTATCCACTGTCGTAATTTAGAATTTTGTTCATTTTGACTTTATATAATAATTGAATAATTTTCACTTTTATGTAATAGTATCCACTGTTGTAATTTAGAATTTTTGTTCATTTTGACTTTATGTAATAATTGAATAATTTTCACTTTTATGTAATAGTATCCACTGTTGTAATTTTGAATTTTTGTCCATTTTGACTTTATGTAATAATTGAATCATTTCCACTTTTATGTAATAGTATCTACTGTTGTAATTTTGAATTTTTGTCCATTTTGACTTTATGTAATAATTGAATCATTTCCACTTTTATGTAATAGTATCCACTGTTGTAATTTTGAATTTTTGTCCATTTTGACTTTATGTAATAATTTTATCATTTTCACTTTTATGTAATAGTATCCACTGTCGTAATTGTGAATTTTTGTCCATTTTGACTTTATGTAATAACTGAATAATTTTACTTTTATGTAATAGTATCCACTGTCGTAATTTTGAATTTTTGTCCATTTTGACTTCATGTAATAATTGAATCATTTTCACTTTTATGTAATAGTATCCACTGTTGTAATTTAGAATTTTTTTGTCCATTTTGACTTTATGTAATAATTAAATAATTTCCACTTTTATGTAATAGTATCCACTGTCGTAATTTAGAATTTTTGTCCATTTTGACTTTATGTAATAATTTAATCATTTCCACTTTTATGTAATAGTATACACTGTCGTAATTTTGAATTTTTGTCCATTTTGACTTTATGTAATAATTTAATCATTTCCACTTTTATGTACAACCCCAAATCAGAAAAAGTTGGGACAGTATGGAAAACGCAAATAAAAAACAAAAGAAGTGATTTCTAAATTTACTTTGACTTGTATTTCATTGCAGACAATATGAACACAAAATATTTCATGTTTTGTCTGGTCAACTTCATGTCATTTTTAAATATACATCCTTTCCTGTCATGCAGACCTGCAAAAAAAAAGTTGGGACAGTAAAGCATTTACCACTTTGTAATGTTGCCATTCCTTTTCACAACACTTAAAAGACGTTTAGGGACTGAAGACACCATTGATGAAGTGTTTCAGGTGTAATTTTGTCCCATTCTTCCTGCAAACAAGTCTTAAGGTGGGCAACAGTGCGCGGTCTTCGTTGTGGCATTTTGCGCTTCAAAATGCGCCACACATTCTCTATTGGACACAGGTCGGGACTGCAGGCAGGCCAGTCAAGTACCCGTACCCTCTTCCTCCACAGCCAGGACTTTGTAATGAGTGCAGAATGTGGTTTTGCATTGTCTTGTTGAAATATGCATGGACGTCCCTGGAAAAGATGTCTTCTTGAAGGCAGTATATTATGCTCCAAAATCGCTATGTACTTTTCAGCATTAATGGTGCCTTCACAGAAGTGCAAGTTACCTTTGCCAAGGGCACTGACACAACCCCATACCATGACAGACCCTGGCTTTTGGACTTGTTGCTGGTAACAGTCTGGATGATTCTTTTCTTCTTTGGTCCGGAGCACACAGCGTCCATTCCTCCCAAAAAATACCTGAAATACTGATTGATCTGACCACAGTACACGTTTCCACTGTGTGATGGTCCATCCCAGATGCCTCCGAGCCCAGAGAAGTCGACGGCGCTTCTGGACACTGTTAACATAGGGCTTCCTTTTGGCACAGTACAGTTTTAACTGGCATTTGTGGATGTAACTACGTATTGTGGTACTTGACAAAGGTTTGCCAAAGTAGTCCTGAGCCCATGTGGTGATATGGCTTATAGATGAATGAGGATTCTTGATGCAGTGCCGCCTGAGGGATCGGAGATCACGGTTGTTCAGCTTAGGCTTGCGCCCTTGTCCTTTACGCACTGAAATTCCTCCAGATTCCTTGAATCTTTTCATTATGTTATGCTATGTTGAATGTGAAATATCCAAATCTCTTCCTATCTTTCTTTGAGGAACATTGTTTTTAAACATTACAATCATTTTCTCACGTATTTGTTGGCAAACTGGCGATCCTCGGCCCATCTTTGCTCCTAAAGGATTAGACCTTTCTTGGATGCTGCTTTTGTACCAAATCATAATTACAATCACCATCACCTGTTTCAAATCACATCATTATTTAACCATTTTACCTCATTACTAGCCCTAAATTGCTCCTGTCCCAACTTTTTTTTAAATGTGTTGCAGGTCTGAATGACAGGAAAGGATGTATATTTACAAATGACATGAAGTTGACCAGACAAAACATGAAATATTTTGTGTTCATATTGTCTGCAATGAAATACAAGTCAAAGTAAATTTAGAAATCACTTCTTATTTTTTTTTATTTGCGTTTTCCATACTGTCCCAACTTTTTCTGATTTGGGGTTGTATGTATGTATGTATGGATGCATGAACGTATGTATGTATGTATGTATGTATGTATGTATGTATGTATGTATGTTTGTTTGTATGTATATATGTATGTAATTATGTATGGATGGATACATGCATGGCTGTATGTATGTAGGTAGGCATGGATCGATGTGTGTATAGATGCATGTATGTATAGATGCATGGATAGATGTATGTATGTATGCATGCAGGTTTGTATGTATGTATTTATGGTCATGCATGTATGAATGTATGTATGTATGTATGTATGTATGTATGTATGTATGTATGTATGTATGTATGTATGTATGTATGTATGTATGTATGTATGGATGGATGGATTGATGGATGCATGAATGTATGCATGTATGTATGTATGTATGTATGTATGCATGCATGTATGTATGTATGCATGTATGTATGTATGTATGTATGTATGTATGTATGTATGCATGTATGTATGTATGTATGTATGGATGGATGGATGGATGGATGTATGGATGGATGGATGGATTGATGGATGCATGAATGTATGCATGTATGTATGTATGTATGTATGTATGCATGTATGTATGTATGCATGTATGTATGTATGTATGTATGTATGTATGCATGTATGTATGTATGTATGTATGGATGGATGGATGGATGGATGAATGTATGTATGTATGTATGTATGTATGTATGTATGTATGTATGTATGCATGGGTGTATGTATGTATGTATGTATGCATGCATGCATGAATGCATGTTTGTATGTATTTATTTATGGATATATACATGTATTCATGTACAGGTCCTTCTCAAAAAATTAGCATATTGTGATAAAGTTCATTATTTTCCATAATGTATGAATAAAAATTAAACGTTCATATATTTTAAATTAATTGCACACCAACTGACATATTTCAGGTCTTTTATTGTTTTAATACTGATGATTTTGGCATACAGCTCAAAAAATTAGCATATCATAATGAATATAATGAAAATAATGAACTTTATCACAATATGCTAATTTTTTGAGAAGGACCTGTACATGAATACATGTATATATCCATAAATAAATACATACAAACATGCATTCATGCATGCATACATACATACACCCATACACCCATGCATCCATACACCCATGCATGCATGCATACATACACACATACATACATGCATACATACATACATACATACATACATACATACACGCACACATACATACATACATACATACATACATAGTGGGTCCAGTGGGTTAAACCATGGAACTGATACGCAGAAGGTTGCTGGTTCGATCCCAGCTGTGTCCTTGAGCAAGGCACTTTACTCCATGTTGCTCCAGGGGGATTGTCCCTGTAATAAGGGCACTGTAAGTCGCTTTGGATAAAAGTGTCTGCCAAATGCATAAATGTAAATATCCTGAAAAGGTTCTCTAAACGAGCTATTAACCTAATCATCTGAATCAACTAATTACACCTGCGATTCCTGAGGCTTTTGAAAACTCCCAGCCTGGTTCATTACTCAAAACCGCAATCATGGGTAAGACTGCCGACCTGACTGCTGTCCAGAAGGCCATCATTGACACCCTCAAGCAATAGGCTGTTCCCAGAGTGCTGTATCAAGGCACCTCAGTGGGAAGTCTGTGGGAAGGAAAAAGTGTGGCAAAAAACGCTGCACAACGAGAAGAGGTGACCGGACCCTGAGGAAGATTGTGGAGAAGGACCGATTCCAGACCTTGGGGGACCTGCGGAAGCAGCGGACTGAGTCTGGAGTAGAAACATCCAGAGCCACCGTGCACAGGCGTGTGAAGGATATGGGCTACAGGTGCCGCATTCCCCAGGTCAAGCCACTTTTGAACTAGAAACAGCGGCAGCTTTCGGATAAAAGCAAATTTTGCATGTCATTCGGAAATCAAGGTGTCAGAGTCTGGAGGAAGACTGGGGAGAAGGAAATGCCAAAATGCCTGAAGTCCAGTGTCAAGTACCCACAGTCAGTGATGGTCTGGGGTGCCATGTCAGCTGCTGGTGTTGGTCCACTGTGTTTTATCAAGGGCAGGGTCAATGCAGCTAGCTATCAGGAGATTTTGGAGCACTTCATGCTTCCATCTGCTGAAAAGCTTTATGGAGATGATTTCATTTTTCAGCACGACCTGGCACCTGCTCACAGTGCCAAAACCACTGGTAAATGGTTTACTGACCATGGTATTACTGTGCTCAATTGGCCTGCCAACTCTCCTGACCTGAACCCCATAGAGAATCTGTGGGATATTGTGAAGAGAAAGTTGAGAGACGCAAGAGCCAACACTCTGGATGAGCTTAAGGCCGCTATCGAAGCATCCTGGGCCTTTATAACACCTCAGCAGTGCCACAGGCTGATCGCCTCCATGCCACGCCGCATTGAAGCAGTCATTTCTGCAAAAGGATTCCCGACCAAGTATTGAGTGCATAACTGAACATAATTATTTGAAGGTTGACTTTTTTTTGTATTAAAAACACTTTTCTTTTATTGGTCGGATGAAATATGCTAATTTTTTGAGATAGGAATTTTGGGTTTTCATGAGCTGTGTGCCAAAATCATCAGTATTAAAACAATAAAAGACCTGAAATATTTCAGTTGGTGTGCAATGAATCTAAAATATATGAAAGTTTATTTTTTATCATTACATTATGGAAAATAATGAACTTTATCACAATATGCTAATTTTTTGACCTGTATGTATGTATGTATGTATGTATGTATGTATGTATGTATGCATGGGTGTATGTATGTATGTATGCATGGGTGTATGTATGTATGTATGTATGTATGTATGCATGTATGTACGGGTGTATGGATGGATGGATGGATGGATGAATGGATAGATAAGATAGATAGATAGATAGATAGATAGATAGATAGATAGATAGATAGATAGATAGATAGATAGATAGATAGATAGATAGATAGATAGATAGATAGATAGATAGATAGATAGATAGATAGATAGATAGATAGATAGATAGATAGATAGATAGATAGATAGATAGATAGATAGATAGATAGATAGATAGATAGATAGATAGATAGATAGATAGATAGATAGATAGATAGATAGATAGACAGACAGACATATGAATGTATGCATGTATTTATGGATGTTTGCATGCATGTATGGATGTATGGATGGACTCATGAATGTATGGAAGGATGTATGTTTGTTTGTTTGTTTGTTTGTATGTGTGTATGGAAGGATGTATGCGTGTATGCATGTATGTATGCATGTTGTGTCTTTCTATATTTTTCTCTGCTCTTCTAGGATGAGGGATTCTTCGAAAGAGAGACAGCGGGCAAACCTCCCGCCTCTCCCACACTGCAGAACTGGTTGTCTTTTATAGCAGAGCACACGGATGCAGGAGCGAATCAGCAACGGGAGACGCACGGGGCACTGATTAACAACAGGTGGCACTAATCATCCTAGAAGAGCAGAGAAAAATATACAGTAGATATATGGATGAATTTATGTACGTATGTTTGTAAGCATGTATGAATTTATGTACAGTATGTATGGATGGAAGGATGGACGGAAAAACTTTAAAATGACAAAAGTAAACTAAAACTAAATAAACTTGAATAAATAGTAAAAGTTAAAAAATAAAAATGTTGTTACTTCAAATAAAATAAAGAATATATAAAAACGTATGTAGCTAGTTGCCAAGGCAACTGTTTTCATACGTCGAAGTACCAAAATAGCTCAATTGAAAATTAATTAAAAAAATATGAAATACTATATAGACATTTAAAAATAAAAAAGACAAAAAAGTAAACCTAACAAAATCTAAAAAATAAAAAAAATCTAAATATTTACAAATGCTACATCATCAATGATATTAATTATAAACTGATATACAGTATCTTTGCGCCTTTCTGTCAAGTAAATTACGCATGTACGGTGCTCTCTGTATTGTGTACTGTAAAAAACCCAGAGAAATATCAGATTTCTTCCACATATACAGTATGAAAGTGTCTCTGATTGTTGTTGTTCACACTGTCATCCTGAAATCATCATCTTTCATGCCACGTTCGTTCACACATTCATCAGTCATTCAGATGAACTGATGTGAGAAACTCTCTTGAGCCGTACAGTCTTCAGGGACGCGAGTCTCTCCGCAGCTGATAGCTGACAATCTGAGGCTCATGAGAGACGGGATCTTTCGGATGAGAGCATCTCCTCCAGTCGAAAGGTTAATTTAATGCGTTTCAAATGTGAGACTGATGCTCTTACACCACATCCTTTTGCATAAAGGCCACATGACCCAAAATACTCCCTCCTTTGTTACCGATGACAGCCTAAAGATAAACGATGTGCGTGGGACGGATTTACACTTCTTAAAGGATTCAGAGAAAAGTGCATGGACTAGTACTAGTATACACTGCGTACAGTTGGGAAAATAGTATGTGAAACAACAATAAATGTTTCATACTTTGAAATATACTCAGTGAATTACGAATTTCTAAACATTTTCAAGTCGATATACAGACATTAATAAATGCTGTAGAAGTGTTAACTATTGCAGTTAACTAATGAAACCTTATAGTAAAGTGTAAAGCCAGCTCTATATAAAAACGTTTGGGCTTTTATTTCTTCTTGGGAATTCAAAGAGAACTTAGAGAAACACTGATAAATCAGTCCCTCCAGAAAAACGTGATTATGCGATCGCATGATTTAACGCATAATCAGCCAAAGTCCTCATATTTATGCGGGGGCCGCATTTTTTCAAATACGCCGCACTTTCGCCTATTTCCTCGTGCAAAATATGCGGGGCTAGCATGATTTCATAATCCCCGCATTTTCGTTGCAAAAAAGTCACATATATATATATTAGCAGAAAGTTGAGAAATGTTCGTTTACTTCACACATTTCCCCCTGTTGCCATGGGAACGCTTTGAAGTGACGTAATTACCCGACGCGAACGTCATCGAAAAGCTGCAAACCCCGCGGAGAAACCATAGATACCAGTGAAACCACGATGAAGCGCAAACTCCCATTGGCCAACAAAAATAACAGCAAAAAAGCAAAGCAGTTTCCACTGTGATGACCGATTTCAAAACACAGCATCATGAAGCTTCAGAGCGTTATGAATCAGTGAGTCGATTCAGCGGTTTGAAGCGTTATGAATCAGTGAGTCGATTCAGTGGTTTGGAGCGTTATGAATCAGTGAGTCGATTCAGCGGTTTGAAGCGTTATGAGTCAATGAGTCGATTCAGCGGTTTGAAGCGTTATGAGTCAGTGAGTCGATTCAGCGGTTTGAAGCGTTATAAATCAGTGAGTCGATTCAGCGGTTTGAAGCGTTATGAATCAGTGAGTCGATTCAGCGGTTTGAAGCGTTATGAATCAGTGAGTCGATTCAGTGGTTTGGAGCGTTATGAATCAGTGAGTCGATTCAGCGGTTTGAAGCGTTATGAGTCAATGAGTCGATTCAGCGGTTTGAAGCGTTATGAGTCAGTGAGTCGATTCAGCGGTTTGAAGCGTTATGAATCAGTGAGTCGATTCAGCGGTTTGAAGCGTTATGAATCAGTGAGTCGATTCAGCGGTTTGAAGCGTTATGAGTCAATGAGTCGATTCAGCGGTTTGAAGCGTTATGAATCAGTGAGTCGATTCAGCGGTTTGAAGCGTTATGAATCAGTGAGTCGATTCAGCGGTTTGAAGCGTTATGAATCAGTGAGTCGATTCAGCGGTTTGAAGCGTTATGAGTCAATGAGTCGATTCAGCGGTTTGAAGCGTTATGAATCAGTGAGTCGATTCAGCGGTTTGAAGCGTTATGAATCAGTGAGTCGATTCAGCGGTTTGAAGCGTTATGAATCAGTGAGTCGATTCAGCGGTTTGAAGCGTTATGAGTCAATGAGTCGATTCAGCGGTTTGAAGAGTTATGAATCAGTGAGTCGATTCAGCGGTTTGAAGCGTTATGAATCAGTGAGTCGATTCAGCGGTTTGAAGCATCATGAATCAGTGAGTCGATTCAGCGGTTTGGAGCGTTATGAATCAGTGAGTCGATTCAGCGGTTTGAAGCGTTATGAATCAGTGAGTCGATTCAGCGGTTTGAAGCGTTATGAATCAATGAGTCGATTCAGCGGTTTGAAGCGTTATGAATCAGTGAGTCGATTCAGCGGTTTGAAGCGTTATGAATCAGTGAGTCGATTCAGTGGTTTGAAGCGTTATGAATCAGTGAGTCGATTCAGCGGTTTGAAGCGTTATGAATCAGTGAGTCGATTCAGCGGTTTGAAGCGTTATGAATCAGTGAGTCGATTCAGCGGTTTGAAGCGTTATGAATCAATGAGTCGATTCAGCGGTTTGGAGCGTCATGAATCAATGAGTCGATTCAGCGGTTTGAAGCGTTGTGAATCAGTGAGTCGATTCAGCGGTTTGAAGCGTTATGAATCAATGAGTCGATTCAGCGGTTTGAAGCGTTATGAATCAATGAGTCGATTCAGCGGTTTGGAGCGTCATGAATCAATGAGTCGATTCAGCGGTTTGAAGCGTTGTGAATCAGTGAGTCGATTCAACGGTCATCACTATATAAGTCGTTATTTAGAGACGAACGGAGGTCTGACGGGTGTCCAACGACATGAGGGGACGTCATTAATGACAGAATTTACATTTTTGGATGAACTAACCCTTTAAGAGATTGCACTTTGTGCATTGGAAGCACTCAAATGTCTGTAAAACAGGAAGTTATTTATTCATTTTTCAGAAGTTGTAGCATATTCCTTTTGTAAAGCTCAAATCAAAATCAAATCAAATCAAATCAAATCAAATCAAATCAAATCACTTTATTTGTCACTCTACATATGCACAAGTGCAACAGTAGGTGAAATTCTTAGGTGCAGTTCCGAGCAAACATAGTAGTCATGACATGACATGTACAACATTTAAAGCAGCATCAGATTACACATCTGATGCGCACACAATTACTCACAGCACAGTATACACTACAATAAACAATAAATAATTTACACAATGTGAGTGTAGGTTTCCACTGAATGAAGCCCTAGCTTGACACTTTGTCCGTTCTCTTCGTCCGTATCCACATCAATAAATCCACAGAACCACTCGTGCAAAAAAATGAATCCGTTTACTCGTTTAGCAACAAAAACATAAATCACAAGAATATTACAGAAAATTAAAATAAAGGAAGAGAGAGAAAAGGTCAAAAAACTGTGAGGCTCCACTCTCTGCTTGCCTGACTCAGATCACCTTTTTTCCTTCACAATTCTCGCGAGTTTTTTTACCCGCAATTAAAGGTGCCTGCGGTTAAAGGTAAATTTCGATAACAGTCCTCTATTCCAAAATATCACCAATGTAATATAAATGCACTCTAAATTATATACCCACATTTTAGATAATTAAACAATTAACTTGTATTACTGTAAATATTAACTGAATGTGGATAATGCAAATATTACCTACAATTTCCTACACATAAAAGAATCATGTAAATTACTCTTTAACACATAAATTACAATTATTTATCAACTGCATTTAGGCTCCTACATTACCGGCCCCTAATTGTTATCAATGTCCTTGAAACAATTACCCAAAACTTAAATTAAAGGAGCCTACATGCTAACTAACCAATTATCTAAAGAAATCTTCTTGGTCTTCTCCCTGTCCGAAATAGGGTCTTTCTTTTGGAACAGTTTATACATTGTCCTCAGATCCTTGAAGAAGACATAGCTTTGTTATCGGGCGACAAAGCTCGTTGCTCTTAGTCTTGACCTTCACTTGACGAACAAAGCCTTTTTTGTCAGGAAAAATCTCCACAATTCTTCCAAGTGGCCATGAATTTCTGGGCGATGTATCATCCACAATCAGCACTACATCACCAACACTGAAGTTTCTTCCAGGAGTGGACCATCGTTGACGTTCCTGGAGCTGCATAAGATATTCTTTACACCAGCGTTTCCAGAAGACATCCGCGAGGTACTGGACTTGTCTCCATCGGCGGTTAGCGTACTGGTCATCCTTGCTGAACACTCCAGGGGGTAATTCAGGCTTGACCTTGAGTAACAACAGGTGGTTCGGCGTTAAGGCCTCTAAATCGTTGAGATCTGAAGATGCCTGGGTGATAGGTCTGCTGTTTATGATGGCCTCAGCTTCACAAAGCAAGGTGTGGAGACCCTCTTCATCCAAAAGTTGTTCCTTCACTGAGATATTCAGAATTTTTCTCACCGATCGGATCAGTCGCTCCCAGCTTCCTCCGTGGTGAGAACCTGCTGGTGGATTAAAGTGCCACTGAACTCCCTTCTCTTGCAAGTTCTTTGCTATCTTGCTGGTGTTCCATTCTTTTATTGATTTTTTCAACTCACTGTCAGCCGACCTGAAGTTGGTTCCGTTATCAGAGTACATCTCTGTGACTTGTCCTCTTCTTGCAATGAATCTTCTAAATGCATTGAGGCATGCATCAGTGTCAAGTGAAGATGCGACTTCTAGATGTACAGCTCGTATGGCAAGACATGTAAAAATGACACCATATCTCTTTATTTGCCCTCTTCCTCTTTTCACCAGAAATGGGCCAAAGTAGTCAACACCGACTCTTGTGAATGGAGGACTGTCAGGCAGGACCCTGCACCTTGGCAGATCAGCCATGAGCTGTTTGCCGGCAGTTCCATGTAGTTTCTTACAGCTGATGCATCTGGACAAGAACTTTCTAATAGCGCCATTTGCTCCGGGAACCCAGAATCTTTGACGCAGTTGTGCCAACATATGATTTCTTCCTGCATGAGCTGTAACATCGTGAATGTGTTTCAGCACAAGCATCGTGATGTGTGAATCTTTTGACAAGATTGCTTGCTGCTTGGAATCCTCTGGCATTGCTGCGCGGCTCATCCTTCCACCAACTCTCATGACTCCGTTTTGAAGTACAGGGTTCAGCTTGTAAAGTAGACTACTTTTCTTTACCCTTTGATGTTCCTTTAGCATAGTCAAGTCTTCTTTGAAGCTTTGTTTTTGACAGTACTTCACAATTTCTGTTTCTGCTTCAGTCAAATCTTCACAGGTTAAGTGTGTTCCTTTGAAAGCTTTCTTGTACTGACTAATTCTGTTTTCTCCATGTGAGTTTGGTTCCTTTCTCTTTGCTTTTAACTCCTTAAGCAAATCTTTAAATTTCAAGAACCAGGCCACAGCGCGTTTTAGTTTTGTCCAGGATGAGTAATAGGTCATCAACTGTTCTGTAGCATCTTTGGGCTCTTGCATCTGAATAACATGCACTTGAACTACCTTTTTAACCTCCGAGTCGTCAATGTCCAACATTCCAGGATCTGGATTTTTGGGCCACTGGTCTTGTGCATAGAGCAGGAAACTTGGTCCTGAAAGCCAGCTTTCACTATTCAAGAACGCCTCAACAGTCTGTCCTCTCGAGACATGATCAGCAGGATTCAGATTGGAATTTACATATCTCCACTGTGAAGTCTGAGAGTGCTCCAGGATTGTTGTGATCCTATTGGCAACGAAAGTCTTGAATCTAGTGCCTTCGCTGTTCAGATATTTCAGCACAGCCGTGCTATCGGTCCAAAAAATTGATTCGTTAAGTTCCAGTTCAAGCTCTTTCTTCAGAAGCTTGTCCATCTTGACGGCAACTGTTGCTGCAGTCAATTCCATTCTTGGTATGGTTGGAGATTTTAAGGGCGCAACCCTTGCCTTTGCCATAATCAGGGTGGATTGAGCTTCACCGCTCGCAGTGCGTAGCAGTAGGTAACTTGTTGTTCCGTATGCGTCTTCACTAGCATCAGCAAAATGATGTAACTGTGCAAAGACTGGATCACCAAACTGCTTTGACTTAACACATCTGTCAACTCCAAAGGTCTCAAGCTGTTGCAAACCAGCCATCCACCTTTTCCAACTCTTAATGACGTTATCAGGCAGGTCTTCATCCCAGCTATACTTCTGCCGGCATAAGTCTTGCAAGATTCTTTTTGCAGGCAGTACCACTGGAGCAAGAAAACCCAACGGATCAAAAATGGAACAGAGGAGGGAAAGCAGACCTCTCCTTGTGTGTGGTCGAACTTTGAGGTTGATTTTGAACTTGAACTGATCCGTTTCGGCACACCACTGGATTCCCAATGCTCTCTCCATTGGCAAGTTATCTTCATCCAAGTCCAAATCCTGAAAACCCTGGGCCCTTTCCTCTTCAGGAATGGAGTTGAGCAGCCTTCGACTGTTACTCGACCACTTCGTTAGTCGAAATCCACCTCTTGCCAACATGCTCCTCAAGTTAGCGCAAAGGGTAACTGCTGTATCTTCATCTGTGACTGACTTAAGACAATCGTCTACATAAAAATTTTTCTTTACTGTTTTGGCAGCTTCTTGACCAAATTCATCCTCAAAATCTGTAGCACATTTCTGAAGTGCAAAGGTTGCAACACTTGGCGAAGACGTCGCACCGAAGATGTGGACCAACATCTTATGCTCGACAAGTGCCTGCTCGCAGTTCCCTTCGGGCCACCAAAGAAACCTGAAGAAATCTGTGTCTTCATTACTGACTCTGACTTGGTGAAACATAGCCTCCACGTCAGCCATGACCGCCACGGTCTCTTGTCGGAACCTTAAGAGGACCCCCACCAGCGAGCTTGTTAAGTCCGGTCCCTGTAGGAGCTGTTGGTTCAGCGATGTTCCTTGAAAGCTCGCTCCACAATCAAAAACAACACGCAGTTTTTGTTTAACTGGATGTCTAACTCCGTGATGAGGCAGATACCATGTTCGTCCCTTAGTAGGCTGACCTTCAACGCTATCCAGCTTCACTGCGTAACCTTTCTTGAGTAGGTCATCCATAAACGCAACGTATTCTGCATGAAACTTGACATCTCTGGAGAATCTTTTCCGTAGGTTCAACGCCCGTTGCTCTGCGACTGATCTGTTGTTTGGCATGCACAATGACTTGTTCTTCACCGGCAGGCAAACACTGTAATGACCATCCACAAGTGTTGAGGACTGAGACACCATGTCGATAAACTTGTGATCATCTTTGGACATTTCAATGTCTTCATTTTGTCCAACATCAGGAAAATCCTGCTTGAACTGCAGTTGCCAAAGCTCTTCTAGCTTGGCTACTGAGATACGATTGGTGGTGACTCCTGTCAATGTGTTTGTCTCCCTCATATCGCTTCCACTTCTGAGTGGCCCATTTACTGTCCAGCCTAATATTGTTCTTACAGCGTATGGACCGTCATCCACGCTGCTAACCACCTGCAGTGGCTCCATCGCCTTGGGAACATTTGCTCCTATGAGTAATCCAACCTCTGCTTGGATAGTGGGGAGTTTCACCTCCTTTAGATGAGGCCAACTGTCAACATCCTCTTGGCGGGGAATATTGTCTTTGGTAACGGGGATGTTTTTCTGTGAAAACACCTCTGAAAGTTTAACAAAGTGATTGCCATCCAAGCTACTGATTTCCATTCCATTCACAATGCAAGTGTTAACGATAGATTCATTCCCCATTGTTTGCAACAAGATGCTTGTATTGCGTCCATTCATACTCAGTTGGTTTATTAGTGACTCCGTAGCGAAAGTAGCTGAGCTACCTGGATCCAAAAATGCATACGTTGTCACTGCCTTGGTTCCTTTTTGTGCTTTGACACACACTGGGATGATCGAAAGAGCACATTTTTCCTTACCGGTCCCGGTGACAGCAAAAGTTTCTTTCATGTGTACAAGGGCACTTGAAACAGATTGCTGCTCACAACGCTCGCTGGTGACTTCTTCTCGTAAGCCCTTAGTGTTCATGTGCAGCAGTGTGGGATGCAGTCGAGAACATTCTTGACATTGAGCTTTCTCTTTACAGCTGCTACTCATATGACCATGTTTCAAACATGCAAAACACATACCCTTGCTTCGCAGGAAGTCAATCTTTTCCTTGTGTGACTTGCTCTTGAGTTTTCTGCAAACTGTGAGATTATGTTGCTCTCCCTTGCAATAAACACAAGGCTTGCTGTTTGCGTCCACTGAGACATTTTGTGCTTTTAACGTTGGTTGTTTGTCGCTTTCAGTTTGGGAGGAGACAATGGCTGCTGTGAATACTCTCTTTGGTTTGAGTGTCTCTGCGTATTTTAGGTTTGTTTTTTGTACTGGTTGTTTTAGCCTGGTGGTGGTTTCTTGTATGTTCCCATAGAGTGGGTGTAGTAAATATCTAACTTGCTTGTTGACGAATTCGACAAACTCCTTGAACTTCACCCTTTTTCTTGTTTTTTCTTGTAGATCGCATGCAGACTTTCTCCAAGCTTCTTTGAGTTTGTATGGCAGCTTGTTAGCCAGTGCTTTTATGTTAGCTGTGTTGTCCAAGTCTTCCATGTAGCTTATATCAGTCATTGTGTTGCAGCAGCCTGTGAGGAACAATGCAAAAGACTGCAGTGCAGCGCCATCTTCTGGCCTGATTGTCTGCCAATCCAAAGCCTCCTTTATGTAGGCTTCTGCAATCTTGTAGTCATCACCATAAAACTCCTTCAGCATTTCTTTTGCTTTAGCATAACCTGCTGAGGGTTCCATGTGAATGCAGCTTTTTACCAACTCATGTGGTTGTCCACTTGTGTACTGCAACAAAAACTGTAGGCGATCACGACCGTCACCAGTGCGATCTTCAACTCCATGTTCAATAGATCTGATAAAGGATTTATACTCAAGCGGATCACCCTTGAATGTTGGAATGGTGAGCTCAGGGAGTAACGTGGCTTTGTGATTTTTCACAAGGTATTCAGTGACGTCAACTTGCTGAGAGATAGCCTTGCATAAACTATCAAGCACTGGTCCATCATTGACGTCCATATTCAATGCAGGCAGGGCTCTCTGCGGCCTTGCTAGCTGATCCTTGTTTTCAAGGTTTGACGTAGGCGGGGTGTGCTGTGTTGGTGGTTGGTTGTTGGTGTTCACCTTTGTTTCAGCGATCTGTTCATTAGCTTCTATACTGCTATCGGCTGTTTGTGTGCATTCATATTTTTGCAAAACTTCCATTTTTGCATCTGACTCTGCAAGAGCAGTCTGCATTGCATGCATCTCCTTTCTAGCCTTTATCGCAGCCTCTACTCTCTTTTGCTCAGCCTCAAACTCTGCCTCTCGTCGCTTTTCTTCCGCTTGCAGCTGAGCTTCCCTGCATCTTTTTTCTGCATGCCAATCTGCTTCTTCCTTTTCTATGGCTAGCTTCTCTTTTAAAGCTGCAGCCTTTGCCTTTAATGAAGCACGCTCCATTTCTGCCTTTATTCTGACTGAAGACGATGATGACACACTTCCACATTGTGATCTGGATCTGCTTGAGCGTTTCGTGGTGGTTTTTGATGATGTAGACCTACTATCTGTAGGCAATATGTGTTTATCACACTCTTCAGCCTGCTCAGAGCGTTTCATGACATCTTTCATCCATTCCTCACATTTCCAGAAAAAATCATTTATTGACTTATTTTTAAGATCAAACCAATTATTTTGATCATCCTGGAATTCTTCCTCAGACATAAATCTTCTCAAACCAGAATTTAAGTCGGAAAATTCTTGCTGCAAACCACTGAAGTCCACACGCAATTTATTTTTAACAATGTCAGCGTTAGCATCATCTTCCATTAATTGCTCAATATGCTTTACCATGCTCGTTAACAGGGATAACTTGTACCTGCGTGCATTGAGTTGTCTAGACTTGTGTTCCTCCACAGCCTTCTCAGTCATTTTTACTGTCCGTTTTTCACTGTCTTCATCCATAACAAACGAATGTTTCCACACTTAATTAGTGCAAATGTCAAAACCGTAGGGTGAGCTTTTCGCACATACACTGCGTTCCAATTCGTCGTTCAGCCGAAAGCCGTCCTTTATTTATTTATTTATTTCTGTATTACGGCAGTGCGCACACCACCCGCACTCCGCGTGATTCAATTGACGATCCCCCTTTAGTGCAAGGAAAACTATCACTTACAGATTCAACGTATAAGTTTCCTCCTTCCGTCCTTTGTATCGAGTCAGGCCAGTCCAAAGTCCAATAATCCGTGCAGAGCAAGTTTTTTGACTAAAATGTAGGTTTCCACTGAATGAAGCCCTAGCTTGACACTTTGTCCGTTCTCTTCGTCCGTATCCACATCAATAAATCCACAGAACCACTCGTGCAAAAAAATGAATCCGTTTACTCGTTTAGCAACAAAAACATAAATCACAAGAATATTACAGAAAATTAAAATAAAGGAAGAGAGAGAAAAGGTCAAAAAACTGTGAGGCTCCACTCTCTGCTTGCCTGACTCAGATCACCTTTTTTCCTTCACAATTCTCGCGAGTTTTTTTTACCCGCAATTAAAGGTGCCTGCGGTTAAAGGTAAATTTCGATAACAGTCCTCTATTCCAAAATATCACCAATGTAATATAAATGCACTCTAAATTATATACCCACATTTTAGATAATTAAACAATTAACTTGTATTACTGTAAATATTAACTGAATGTGGATAATGCAAATATTACCTACAATTTCCTACACATAAAAGAATCATGTAAATTACTCTTTAACACATAAATTACAATTATTTATCAACTGCATTTAGGCTCCTACAGTGAGTGTAGTTCTCACAGCTTTAAACAATATACACATACTTACAATATACATATACTTTAAACAATATACACTAAACATACACTAAACAATATACATTACGCTATAATAGTAATAATAATATACAATGTATAGTATAAAATATTATTCACAGATTGAAAAATTGAAATCCAAAGTGCAATAGATGCTGTATGATAAATAAATGTGTATATAATGTGTGTGTATCTACAGTGGGTTGTGCTGAGTGATATTCTGTCCAGTGTGTGTTATGATACTGATGGATCAGGAGTTAAGTAGTCTGATTGCTTGTGGGAAGAAGCTGTTCTGGAGTCGGCTGGTGCGTGTTCTGATGCTGCGGTACCGTCTGCCTGATGGCAGCAGTGAGAGCAGCCCATGGTTCGGGTGGCTAGAGTCTCTGAAGATCCTCTGAGCTCTCTTCACACACCGCCTGGCGTAAATGTCCTGGAGGGAGGGAAGCTCACCTCCGATGATGCAGCTGGCCGTGCGCACTACCCTTTGCAGGGCCTTGCGGCTGCGGGCGGTACTGTTGCCGTACCAGGTGGTGATGCAGCCAGTCAGCAGACTCTCGATGGTGCAGGTGTAGAAGCGTGTGAGGATGTGGCGGTTCATTCCAAACCTCCTCAGCCGTCGCAGGAAGAAAAGGCGCTGATGAGCCTTCTTCACAACGGCCTCGGAGTGGACGGACCATGAGAGTTCCTCTGTGATGTGGACACCGAGGAACTTGAAGCTGCTGACTCTCTCCACCGGTGCTCCATCGATGGTGATTTTTACAGAACTTGTTTGACTCAATGTTTTGTAAATTTGAGCCGTGTGTTTATTAAGGTCTTCAATAAAACAAGATGAGAACTTAAATATTCCCAGCACTTTCTGTGATGTAGTGCTTTATTTCTCTTTTTCATCAAACCACAGTTTTTGCAAGTTCCTGCAATTTCATCGCATAAAATTGCATAAATATCCCGCATTTTCTCGCATTTTCCATCGCATTTTTTAAGAAAACATGCCGCATAATCAAGGATTTTTGCCCACAACAATCACAAAAAAAAGCCGCATTTTTCTGGAAGGACTGATAAGTCCATTGTCCTCAGGAGGAGGCTTTTATTTTAAGTCATACACTTTAAGTTCTCTGTGTAAATGATTCAGAGTTTCTGTTACCTTGAACGTCCTGCTCCACATGAAGCGGAGGAAATAGAGCAGGTGTGTGTGAGTATAAATGATTCACTATTTCAGTGGCATTGACCAGAGAAGAAGAGAAAGAACGAGAAACAGAGAGTGGAGCGTTTCTACAGGTAGATTCATTCAGTGTGAGAAGATTCGTCAGATGGAGACCTTCTTGTTTTCAAATATTTAAACATAGATACCTTTACTTGAGAACACAAAATGACTGAAGATATTTAGGGCCCGAGCGCCGATGGTGTGAGGACCCTAATGGAATCGCTCAGACAATTCTTCTTCTTCGTCTTCTCCCAAATGCATTTTTGAGGGCCTAAACATGCTTGAAAACTCATGAGACTTTGCACACGCGTCAAAAGTGGTGAAAATTAAGGGTTTCAGAATTAGCCTCGAAGAAAAATGGCTCGATAGCGCCACCTACAAAATTTCAACGAAGTGCATTTCACGTACAGCGATGAAATTCGGTAGACACATGTAAAAGCCCAATACCTAAAATAAAGTATCCTGGTGCAAAAGCTGAAAACCAACAGGAAGTCAGATATTTTGTATTTTCTTTGCAAAATTGTTGTAAATTTTGCCATTTCCAGACATTGTACTTTAACGAACTCCTCCTAGAGATTTAACAAGATCAACATAATATTTGGTCAGTCTAATCTAAAGGCCTTGGTGATGTTATGTTGTGAAGATCTTGAGTTTTCACTGAAGGCCGTGTCCGTGGCGGCCCGACAAAGATGGATGTTTCGCCATGACACAGGAAGCTGTTGTAAGTCAGGCATACAATGTTCGACCTGCCCCAAACTTCACATGTTTGATAAGAGTCCTGACCTCAAGACATCTACATGACAATATTCAGTTATAGTCAAAGTGCCACCTGCTGGCAGAATGAGTGTGGCACATAAAAATTGCTTTGCTGTATTTCTCCTATATTTACCCGCTTAAATGCATCTTGCTCACTATTCGCTGTTTTCATGAGGACACCGGGTGGCGGTGGTCCCGGGTGCGAGGGCCCTTTCATCGCTGCTTGCAGCTTTAATAAGTCTTGTTTTCTGAAAAATGAAGTGGGTTTATGCTGAAAACAAGAACAAATATCTGCCGAAGATAAACTCAATTTAAAGGGGCTGTATGTAGAATTTAGAAACCCTTGTTATTAGCGACACCGGTGGCCGTTAAGGGAACTGCAGCAGCAACTTATTGCTCACGCTCACACTCATGAACACACGCAACATGGCAAGCTGCTTTGACTTTTAATCATTCACAGGATATCAAATTGTGATATCAAGAATTCAATTTTTACTAGTTAAAATGCTAATTCTTGATTTTTACTAGCAACAATGTTAGTAAACGTCATCACTCGCAGAAATATGAATTCTTAAAGTCAAGAATTAAAAATTATGTATTTCTATAAGTCTTGATATCTATAAGTGTATTTTCAATAGTTCAATTTGACTTTTTAAGTCATAATTTTGTCTTTTTGTATCAACATTGTTACTTTTTTGGTTTCGGTTTATTATGTCAATTTTAACTTTTTGTCCTAATTGTGACTTAAAGGAACACGCCGACTTTTTGGGACTTTAGCTTATTCGCCGTATACCCCAGTGTTAGATAAGTCCATACACACCATTCTCATCTCCGTGCCATAACTCTGTCTGACGCACCCACCACTAGCCTAGCTTAGCACAAAGACTGGAGGTAAACGGCTCCAGCTAGCCTAGCTTAGCACAAAGACTGGAGGTAAATGGCTCCAGCTAGCCTAGCTTAGCACAAAGACTGGAGGTAAATGGCTCCAGCTAGCCTAGTTTAGCACAAAGACTGGAGGTAAATGGCTCCAGCTAGCCTAGCTTAGCACAAAGACTGGAGGTAAATGGCTCCAGCTAGCCTAGCTTAGCACAAAGACTGGAGGTAAATGGCTCCAGCTAGCCTACTGCTCAATAAGTGACAAAATAAAGCCAACATTTTCCTATTTACATGTTGTGATGTGTGTTGTTACTTTATGTACTAAGACCAACGGAAAATTAAAAGTTGTTATTTTCGAGGCCGATATGAATAGGAACTATACTCTCATTCCTGCGTAATGATCAAGGAATTTTACTGCTGTACCATGAGTGCAGCCGCGCAATGATATTACACAGCACCTGAAAATAGACTAACATCCGTGTGTAACAGACTTCATTGTGATTTATCTTATAATTTGTTTTCATTTTTGACATTTCTGTGTGTTTAAATTGGTTTAAGGTCTGCATTATCTGTTTTAATAAGTAGGGACTTTTATTTTGACGGATGTTGTTGTCTATCAAAAGATAGTGAGAGCTCGTGGTTCATCGGAGTGGTTAGGCAGATTTAAAGTTTTCAGTTTGTTAAGCACCCCCCGAAAAGGTGTGTATGTTCTTGTTTACTGTCATCTGTAATGAGTATTTTTGTGTATTTCACTGTATGTTAATGATAATGCTATGAAGAGAGTTTGTGTACGAGGCGTTAATGCGCACTTCTTTGCTTTATTTGTTCAGCTCTTACAGTGATTTTTTGGAGATCAAACGGTTTTAATAAACTTCATGAAACATCAGTAAAGTCTGGCCATCATTCGGACAGGGTCCGCTACACAACGTGACAATCTGCTTGCACAGAAAGTGTGCTGGGGACTATTTTCAGGTGCTGCATAATATCACTGCGCCGCTGCACTCATTGTACGGCTCAAAGTTCCTTGATCATTACACAGGAATGAGAGTATAGTTACTAGGCTTATCGGCCTAGAAAATCGCAATCTTTTAATTTTCCATCTGTCTCAGTACACAATGTAACTAAACACATCACAACATGTAAATAGGAAAATGTTAGCGTTATTTTGTCTCTTATTGAGCAGTAGGCTAGCTGGAGCCATTTACCTCCAGTCTTTGTGCTAAGCTAGGCTAGCTGGAGCCATTTACCTCCAGTCTTTGTGCTAAGCTAGGCTAGCTGGAGCCGTTTACCTCCAGTGTTTGTGCTAAGCTAGGCTAGCGGTGGGTGCGTCAGACAGAGTTATGGCACGGAGATGAGAATGGTGTGTATGGACTTATCTAACTCTGGGGGATACGGAGAATAAGCTAAAGTCCCAAAAAGTCAGCGTGTTCCTTTAAGTCTTTATGACTTTTTAAGTAATAAAAAAACATACTTTTTTTTGGTCCATTTTGACTTTTTAAGTCATAGTTTTGGCTTTTTATGTGCATGATCATTGCAAAAATGTAAGTATATTATCGTACAACTGTATACATTAAGAATGATATATATCCAACTTTATCTGCATACACAGGAAACTCATGTGAGCAATATATATTTTAGCAAATATTTAGAGTGAAGAAAGCCATTTTAGATATCTGAAATTACTCTCCTGATTATTGATATCAGAAGTACATTTTCAGATATCAGAAATAACAAATGTAACAAGAACATTTTATATTTTTTTCACATTTATAATCATAGTCACAAATTATGATTTTTACTAGCAAGAATTGTATTTCTGATATGTGAAATTGGAATTTCAGTAAGAAATCAATTTTTGCTATTTGATTTGCCTATATGGTGAAAATACAATTACAGATATCAAGAATTCGTATTTCAGCGCGTGATGGCGTCATTGTTGATATCAAGAATTCACATTTTTACTAGTGGACATATAATTCCTGATATCAAAAGTGAATAAAAGTCAAAATAGCTTGCCATACACGTGATGTACAAGAGGCAGATTGTGATGCAACGCCCTGAAATACTCACGGAAAAGTTATCTGTCTTAAGTTTTCTGTTCTTCGCTTAGCAGTAAAAAGAAGCTGTAAATACCTTTACTGTTAATGTCCACACTGCTGAGAGCCATGTTTAGATGAATATGTAAATACTGTATGTGAATATGTAAATATGAGAAAACAACAGTTTAGCAGTGTTAATTTTGACAGCAATTGTTTTTTTAGTTTAAGTCACATTTTAATCACCTGAATTGTTTTTAGTTTTAGTCTAAAATCTAAAATCTAATGAGTTAAACTCTATCTAATCTAAATCTAATGTATTAGTTAAACTGTAATGCATTCATTGAGCATTTAAGCATTACATAACCGATTGTTACTTGAACTGAAATTGATATAATTGTGTTTTTGACCATTCAAGTGCAAAAATACATGCTATCTTTAAAAAAATGCTTGCTGTTTTCTAATTTTTGTTGTGTTTATTGTGCTATTGAGAGGAAACCTAGGAAGCTAGGAAGTGTCATTTTTTTAAGTTTCGTTACAAGCTGTTCACACATTGGCAATAAAAAAGCAATTAAAACATGAAAAAAATCGTACATATATCTGTGGCGCTAGAGAAGTACTTTCACTCAGAAGTGAGGAGGAGCGGGATTGGTTTACTCCATCTCAGGGCTTCAAGAGCGGGAGTTCTACATCAACACAAGAGAGTTCTACATCAACACAAACTGAAATTATGGATGAGAAAAAAAGTAATTAAAAAAATATCATAAAATAGGGAAGATTGCTGCCATCTACCTGAAAACAAACACTTAAAAAAATTTAATAACATGACATTTCAACTATAGACACTAGATGGCAGCAGAGGACTTCTCAATGGCTCATATTCCATTCCCGGAGTTTTCATAAAATCATTATTATAACAATAATTATATATTATAACAAGCAAAATCTCATTAAGCTCATGTAAAATTGCCCGACTTTACAGCAGAAGAACACATGTTTACAGTCTGAGACAAATTGTGGTTTTGGTCAAGACGACTAATTTTGCCCTTGATGACGACTGTGAGGGGGGTGAATTTTTTATAACTAATTCGTTTGCATTGTATAAAGCCTTAAAGTTCTGCATAATTAAAGGCGTGGCCTCTTGAGTGACAGGTGGACTGTTTGTCTGCTGTCTGTTAGTCACCACGTCCTCTCAGCTCCGCCCATGTCCCGCCTCTTTGCTCATTTTCTGTTATCCGGGAGTGACGCGCTGCCAAGATGGCGACGGCCAGCTCGGCCCTACTTTACGCTTCAAGCGCTCTTCAGAATCCTATGGGTGACGTCACGGACACCACGTCCATATTTTTTTACAGTCTATCGTGGATATGTGAAGGTGTAGAGGGGGGTGGAGGAGTGGCAGAAGCGGTTCGCTCAGGGCGCCATACGAGCTATAACCGCCATTGCTGCTGGCATATTTTTCCAGTGAAACATTCCTGAATGAGTGTCTGCGCTTCAGGCTCTTTCCTCATGTTCAGAGTCGAGCGAACGATCCCACACAAATTGTCTTTTGAATTGAACTGATGTGCTGAGCATTTGATGGAGTGTCTCAGCTGTGGCGTGTGGACGCCTCGGGTGACCGGGATGTTAGTATCGTCGTGTCACAGGTCCAGACACGTCACGACTCAAGCAGCTGAGACACAAATGTGCCTCCATCTGGAGATACAGGAGCACAAACTCATTAGGAACGTCAATCTACAGACTTTCATCCATCATTATTGTTTCGTAAGAAAGGGTTTAAAAAAAATAAACGTTTACTCACTCAAGTCAAGTCAAATTTAGTTATATAGCACTTTACAGAAATCATGACGTTTATAATGTCTTCATGCCCTATAATCGCATTTAGCAGACTAGAGCTATGTGATAATATTGTTTACGTTTTGCAATCAAGCAGTTGAGATTATACAGTATATATAGCTTTATGCAAGCATACAGTAGGCCTATGTATGCAGATAAAGTTGAACTTTCTTATAGATCCAACTTCATAGGTGATAATATAGTTACAGTTTGTGACCAAATAAAAAATCATGCAGTTGAGATTTGCTAAAATATATATTGCTTACATGAGTTTACTTTATCTGTATAAAGATAAAGATGGATATATATCAGACTTAATGTATTCAGTTGTGCGATAATATACTTACATTTTTGCAATGATAATGCACATAAAAAGCCAAAAGTATGACTTAAAAAGTCAAAATTGACAAAAAAATAACTACATTTTTTTATGTCAAAAGTCATAAAGACTTAAAAGTCAAAGTCAAAGTCAAAATTGACAAAAGTCAAATTACTTAAAAAAATCAAAATTATGACGAAAAGTTAAAATTACTTTAAAAAAATCAAAATTATGACAAAAAACTAAATTGACAAATAAAACTTTAAACCGAGATTGATTTAAAAAGACAAAATTACGACTCAAAGTTGAAACTAACAACATGTTTAAAATTATTTATAATTATGATAACTTTTTAACATCTGTTTTGAAGTGTAATAAATCCTACATTTAATCTCATATGATTTAGTATGTCAGACTTGTTATGTCATAAGCATTTTTTTTTCTCGTGGCAGAAATGGGCTTGGATGGAAACTGAGCTAATATCCATAACTCAGCAGCAGCAGCAGCAGGCGGAGGAGGATGTGGTGAGTTTAGACGGTCTGACACTCACATATAATCCCACATTTAATCCACAGACAGAGGAGCAATTTAAACACATCTGCACACGCTTTAAGACGACGAACAGAGCCGTGAAACACGTGCTGGAGTGAAGCTCTTTATCAGCTCTCTCTCATTTATAGAGAACACACTGAAAAGGCCCCGAAACATTAAAAATCCTAATTCTTCCAAACGTTTGCCCACGCATCCTGACTGCAGGTGTAACGGCAGCTGAAGGAAAGTGATCTGCACGCACGAGTGAAGGAGTCTCAGAGAGACAGACTGAGTCAGATCATATTGTGTGACATTCATCTGAACTCCATTAGTCATGCGCTGATGCTCATTTACTGCACGCTTGATTACGACTGTAATTAACCTGCCCGTGTGAAAACCCTCATTCAGCGTGTGTGTGTGTGTGTATGCATACTAAACGGGAAGCTTCTCGTCAGATGAACACGTTTGATGATTCTCATTATTATTTCAGCAAATGCCTCTTATTGTTTAAAGGCATCTTCAGGTGATGATGGTGAGCAGAAAGTGATTTCCAGCTCAAATATCTAAAATTCTTAAATCAAGACACATTTACTGGAGAAAATGGCTGAAAATATTAAGATATCTACTGAAAAATGAATCCAAATGAAGTGAGTTCCCTTTCGTTCAGTCACTACGACGTACGTTAGTGACTAACGAATGTGGGGTTTCGCTTAGAAGCCTATCATCTTCGAGCACTTAGAAAACGCCCAATGGCGTGCCAATGCCATGGGCATGCGGAATTTGCATACGTAACTCCGCCTCACCGTGTGAGTATAAAAGGAAGTACGTGGCAATATCGCATTATGTTACCTGCTTTCGGAGCCAAGAGTACCTACCTCTTCACTCCTCACAAGCCTTCTGAGACTCTGTCAGCTTCTTCGAGACGAGCAGCTTTCCAGTCGTGGTGTGAAACTCCGCCCTGTCGCGAGTGCTCGTGGTTGCGCAATCGGTTTTTGGGGGCGGCACCCGACAGCTGTTGGGCCCCGCCCCCAATGCCTTTCGCTCCCGAGGTGCATGAGGAGATCACGCGGTCACGGAAGTCCCTGTGCTTCCCGCGACCGTTTGGTGGCCTCCTCCTCCTTCTCTGCCCTTGATGGGGCCGCGGCCTAGGGTACACTGGGGCCCCCCCCACTGTTGAACACTCTGTTGCGCACTACGGTGTCCTGTAGACTGAGGCTGTAACACATACTGCCCCGGCGGCCATCTCCTGCACCCAGCCTCCGGCTTAGTCGCCTCAGTCCGCTTGCCGCCGAGGGCGCCCTCCCTCCTCCCGCCCGGCCCCAGCAGCAGCCTTCACCGGGCCGCGCCGTGGAGGTGGTTGCAGGATGTCCCCCAGTCCGCTCCCCAGCCTGGTTAAACGCCAGGCTGGAGGCGGACAACCCAGAGACGGGTCCCAGTTCTTTCCAGGGGATGGTAGCAGGGCCTCTCCTTCCCCCGGTGGAGGGCCAGGGGAAAATCCTTCTGCTGCTGGCCCTCGGGCTGGCGGCACTTGGAAAGAACTGGTGTCCCCATCTCTGAGGTCCTAGAGACCGGTGATGGCAGTGTGTGCCGCCCCCCGTGCCACGCCACTCTCGTCCCTCTCTGTCGCCAGCCTCCTCTCAGAGCAGACCCCAGTGGAACGTGCGTCCTTCCCTGGTCTCCTCTGTCAGGACGCAGCTGCTGACTGTGCCCCCACACCGGGACGCTACGCCTCCCACGTCCGGGCCAGTCACGCTGCCTCGCTGCCCCACCCGGGGTACGTCTGTGGTTCGAGCGACCCAGTTGGTCAGTTCCTGGAGCCTGGCTACAGCTTCAGGGGCTGTCCGTTGGGTCGCGAAGGCCATCAGGCTCGGCTACGCGATTCAGTTAGCGCAGGCTCCTCCCCTCTTCTGGGGAGTCCGTGCTCCATGCTGGGGCCCAATAGAAGGCCCCAGTCATGCGTGCGGAGGTTGCCACCCTACTGGCGAAGGGTGCGATCGAGCCTGTCCCTCCAGCCGAAATGAAGTCCGGCTTCCTCAGCCCTTACTTCATTGTACCCTAGGAAACCGGTGGGTTACGGCCAATCCTGGCCCTGCCCATCCTGAACAGATCCCTTCACAGGCTTTCGTTCAGGATGTCGGTAGCGAACGCCTCCTCAGACGCGTTCGTTCGGTAGATTGGTTGCAGCGATCGACCTGAAGGACACTTACTTCCATGTCTCCTTCCTCGACGCGGACCATTCCTACGGTTTGCTTCGAGGGACCGGACATTCAGTACGCAGTCCTCCCATTCGGGCAGATCTGTCCCCTCGTGACTCTACGTAGTCTATCGAGGCAGCCCTTACGCCACTCAGGCAAAACGGGGTTCGCATCCTGAACTATTTGATGACTGGCTCATACTGGGTCACTCTTGTAAGCAGGTGTGCGGACACAGAGTCCAAGTGCTCCGGCACTTAGCCCGTCTGGGCCTTCGGGTTGACTGGGAGAGGAGCAACTCTGCCCCGTGCAGAGGATCTCTTTTCTCAGTGTGGTTTCCGACTCGGTCGCCAGGTGCGTTCTGCTTACCAGCGAGCGCACGCGCAGTCACTGCTGACTTGCCTTCGTTAATTCGAGAGCAAGAGTGTGGTCCCACTGAAGTTTTTTCAGAGGCTCCTGGGGCATATGGCATCTGCAGCCGCGTTAGCGCCGCTCGGATTGCTTCATATGAGACCGCTTCAGCTTTGGCTTCGCGATCGAGTCCCGAGATGGGAATGGCGGTCTGGCACGCTCCGGGTACAAGTGACTCGAGCCTGCCGACAGACTCTCACCCCGTGGTCGAACCTCAGTTTTCTACGGGCCGGTATGCCCTTAGAACGAGTTTCCAGGCATGTTGTCGTATCGACGGATGCTTCTGCCACGGGCTGGGGTGCCATGTGCAATGGACAAGCAGCCGCGGGCTCCTGGACAGGACCCCAGCGTCTCCTGCATGTCAATTGCCTCGAGTTGCTGGCAGTACGGTTCGCCCTGCACCGCTTCCGGGCGTTGCTGAAGGGTCAACATGTACTAGTCAGGACAGACAAGACGGCTGTTGTAGCGTACATCAACCACCAGGGCGGTCTACGCTCCCGCCGTATGTCTCAACTCGCCCGCCATCTCGTTCTATGGAGTCAGAAGCGCCTGAGGTCCCTTCGTGCTGTCCATATTCCGGGAGTCCTGAACTGTGCAGCCGACGAGCTCATGGTTTCAGCCACTTCCGGGAGAATGGAGACTCCATCCCCAGTCGGTCCAGCTGATTTGGTAACAGTTCGAGGACGCGCAGATAGATCTGTTGCCTCCCACGACTCTTCCCACTGCAGCCTGTTCTATTCCCTGTCCGAGGGCACGCTCGGCACGGATGCTCTGGCGCACAGCTGGCCGCGGGGCCTATGCAAATATGCGTTTCCCCCAGTGAGCCTACTTGCACAGCTTTTGTGCAAGATCAGGGAGGTCAAGGAGCAGGTCCTTCTGGTCGCCCCGTATTGGCACGGCCGGACCGGTGGTCGCTACCATCACTTCCGCTAGGGCAGAGTCCACTCAGCATGCCTATGCATTGAAGTGGAACCTCTTCGTCATCTGGTGCTCTTCTCGCCAAGAAGACCCCTGGAAATGCCCGATCGGGTCTGTGCTCTCGTTCCACCAAGAGGGGTTGGAGCGAGGGCTGTCTTCCTCCACCCTTAAAGTTTATGTGGCCGCAATATCTGCCCACCACGATCTCTTGGAGAACAAAAAGGTAAGTCAGCACGACCTGATCATCAGGTTCCTGAGGGGGGCGAGGAGACTGAATCCTCCTCGCTCTCCTCTCGTACCCTCTTGGGACCTCTCAGTAGTCTTAGATGTTCTGCAGAGGCCTCCCTTTGAGCCTTTGCAGTCAGTGGATCTTAAATATTTGTCAATGAAGACAGCGATCCTGACTGCATTGGCCTCCTTCAAGAGGGTCGGGGACCTGCAGGCATTTTCAGTTGACGAAGCGCGCCTGGAATTCGGGCCGGCCTACTCTCACGTGATCCTGAGACCCCGGCCTGGATATGTGCCCAAGGTTCCCACCACTCCATTCAAGGACCAGGTGGTGAACCTGCAAGCGCTGCCCATGGAGGGGGCAGACCCAGCCTTGGCATTGCTCTGTCCAGTACGTGCCCTTCGTGCTTACGTAGACAGGACGCAATGTTTCAGGACCTCAGACCAGCTCTTTGTCTGTTATGGTGGAGCGCGGAAGGGAAGAGCTCTCTCAAAGCAAAGGCTGTCCCACTGGATAGTGGACACCATTGTTTTGGCTTACCAGCAGCAAGGTCGACCATGTCCCCTTGTGGTTCGGGCCCACTCCTCTCGGAGTGTGGCCTCCTCTTGGGCTTTAGCGCTTGGCGCCTCGCTAACAGACATCTGCAGAGCTGCAGGCTGGGCGACACCGAACACATTCGCCAGATTCTACAATCTCCGAGTGGAGCCAGTGTCCGACTATGCGCTCGCCCCCCCGAGGGGCTGGTAATGGGCCAGGTTTAGGTGTCTTCGCTTGCTCGCCATTCCACTACACGGACTGGATACGTGCGATATTTTCCCTCAGGTGAGCTTCCCCGAGAGCCCTGAGTTCCTCCAGCACTGCTTACGCCGATACCTGTGTGTCTGCCCTCTAACGAACCCAGACCCTCGTGTCCGGCCAGGTGCCCCGTGTGCATGGTTCCCCTCCGGCGACTCCCACACGTGTATTTCCACCGTAAGCCTCCGCAGTGAGCAGGTGTCTTTCCCTCGGCCACTCCTGGGGTTAAAACTCCACCTTCGGCTGGTACCCTAGAGTTTTCCCATATGCAGCCCTTAGCGGGTCATATGTGTACTCTCTAAGTCCTCCCTACGGGTAGGCATCTTTGCATATCTCCACTGGAATATGCTTCCCAGTGTACCCTTGGTATTCCTGTGATAAGTGGGAGTCCCTCGTCCGTACTAGTCTTGCGACAGGGTACTCACACTTACGCAGGGCACTGGAAGACAGCTGAGTGGCGGGATTATATTGGGACCCCCATTTGTTAGTCACTAACGTATGTCGTAGTGACTGAACGAAAGGGAACGTCTCGGTTACGGATGTAACCTTCATTCCCTGAGGAGGGAACGGAGACGTACGTCCCGTTGCCACATCAGCTGTGCTACCTGGAATGCAGGAGTTCACTCTTGGCTCCTCAGCAGGTAACATAATGCGATATTGCCACGTACTTCCTTTTATACTCATGCGGTGAGGCGGAGTTACGTATGCAAATTCCGCATGCCCATGGCATTGGCACGCCATTGGGGGTTTTCTAAGTGCTCGAAGATGATAGGCTTCTAAGCAAAACCCCCCATTCGTTAGTCACTAACGTACGTCTCCGTTCCCTCCTCAGGGAACGAGGGTTACATCCGTAACCGAGACGTTTCTGCTTAAAACTGGAAGAAATTCAGTTTATTTTTCTGACCCCATTGGCAGATATTTGTTCTTGTTTGAAGCACAAACTCACTTCATTTTGATTCATTTTTCATTAAAAAAAGACTTAATATCTTCAGTCATTTCTCTTCTCCAGTAAATATATCTTGATTTAAGAATCTTTAGATATTTTTACTGGAAAAAAACTATTATTAATTGGTTCCAGGGCCATCACTCATCTATGTCGAATTTAGTTAAATCCTCTTACATTAGTTTATACTACCATTGATTAAGTTCTTCTAACTCAATGTAGTTAGTTGGTTTAACCTAATTTCATTAGGAGTTGTCATTAATCAAAAAATCCATCGATTAATTTATTTATTGTTGAACCAAACCATTTTAGAGTAAGTTAGGAATAATATTTCTTAAACAGCAAGAGCAAAAATAAAAGGATTCCTCTCTGGAGAAGTGTTCAGTCTTTCCTCACGTAAATAGAAACTGGCTTTTAAAGGGAAAGGGAGATGAGACTCTGATTGGTTTATTGCACGTTACGCCCAAAACACCCATGACTCATTAAGAGACTTGGGACAATCCTTTTGGACCATTTTTCCCGTCGTTAAACTAGCAAAAGTGGATTCGGCACGCCCTAAGAGCACCTGCACCATGAGCTTCAGATTGTTCAAATAGGGCCCTTTAATCGCAGACTGATTGAAAAAGATGAGTAAACACTATGACTGTAAAAAAAAATAGTTGTCTCAACTTAAAAAAGTATGAGTTTGTGCTGCATTAAAATGTTACGTTTAGTCGACTCAAATATCCAAGTTGTCAAATTTCAAGTTAAAATTTTGAGGCAGCACGAACACTTACTAGTCACAAACCATGTGTCATGTGAAGTCTTGTGGTTATACTTTAACCCTCATATTGAGTTTCGGCTCATTTTTGACATTTGACATAGACATTTTAGATTTTTGAGTTGTTGGAAATACTGGTTAAGGTTAACCCATCATGTTTTTCTTGAAATTGTGTGACCTTTTCACATTTAGGGTCATGAAAAAAATACAGTAAACCTTTAATATTAATACTTCTCACATGCGCGCACACACACACACACACACACACACACACACACACACACACACACACACACACACACACACACACACACACACACACACACACACACACACACACACACACACACACACACACACACACACACACACACACACACACACACACACACACACACACACACACACACACACACACACACACACACACACACACACACACACACACACACACACACACACACACAAACAAAAAACATTAGAACATGATTTTGGTTAAACTCTGTTTAACAGTTAATTACAGTAAAACTCATAATTCTGGCTTTTTTTCCTCTTAATCCTGAATTTAAAATTTATAATTTTGAATTTTTCTCATAATTAAGAATTTATAACTTATAATTCTGACTTTTTTATAATTCTGCATTTATAACTCATAATTCTGCTCCTTTCCTCATAATTCTGAATTTTTTTCCTCATAATTATGCATTTATAACTCATAATTCTGGCTTTTTTTTATCATAATAATGCATTTATAACTCATAATTTTGACTTTTTTCCTCATAATTATGCATTTATAACTCATAATTCTGAATTTTTTTCCTCATAATTATGCATTTATAACTCATAATTCTTTTTCCCTCATAATAATGCATTTATAACTCATAATTCAGACTTGTTCCTCATAATCCTGAGTTTATAATGTATAATTTTGAATTTTTCTCATAATTATGCATTTATAACTTATAATTCTGACTTTTTTATAATTATGCATTTATAACTCATAATTTTGACTTTTTTCCTCATAATTATGCATTTATAACTCATAATTCTGAATTTTTTTCCTCATAATTATGCATTTATAACTCATAATTCTTTTTCCCTCATAATAATGCATTTATAACTCATAATTCAGACTTGTTCCTCATAATCCTGAGTTTATAATGTATAATTTAGAATTTTTCTCATAATTATGCATTTATAACTTATAATTCTGACTTTTTTATAATTATGCATTTATAACTCATAATTCTGAGACTATAACTCATAATTTTCTCAATTCTGCATTTACTGTAATTGTTTTCACAAACTAATAACTTAATTGTCCACAGTTAGACATTATACTAACAATACAGTAACTGCAGAACATATCAACTAGCAGTCATTAGAGTATAAGTAGACTTATTATTATCTATTAATATATTATAATATAATATTTAATATCTGCTAACACTTTATATTGATAGTCCACTTTAGACATTCTAATGACTATAAGTAACTTTTGCAACTACATGTCAACTAACTATAGTCTAATGAGAGTTAGTAGACATGTAGTTGCAAAAGTTACTCATAGTTAGTAGAATGTCTAAAGTGGACTATCAATATAAAGTGTTACCTTAAACATTTTACACAGAAAAATCTGGAAAGCAATTGTTTTAAAAGCATGATTTTTGTAACGTTAGAATATTAAAGGCTTACTGTTTTTACCCGATTGTTTATTTTTCATTGCGTGAGTTGGTGAACAGAATCAAATCTATTTCAGAGACGAGAGGGGTTCATTTTAGTCTTCCAGCCTTCATGCGGGTTTTGGAAGAAACATCAGACAATCTCTCACAGCACGAGACATAAATAACGTCAGACAGACACAGTGAGCCGTCGGCGTCGTTCTGCAAACACACACACACACACACACACACACACACACACACACACACACACACACACAGAGAAAGAGAGAGTGAATCTGTGACACGCCGAAGCCTGGAGGTCACAGGAATGACATTTACAGGCACTTCAGCGGCACAAGCCCGAGGCCTGTCAGAATCATCAACACACACACACAATATCTCATTTAAAGAAAAAAACAAGACATAGATCAGCCATTATTTACATTATATATTAACAACACAATACGCAACTAAAAAGAAATTACAAACCTGTATGTCTTTCTTTCTCCTGTGAAACACAAACATTACCAATCAAAATGATGATCATTTATATCAATCTCCGAAAATTATAAAAGCAATAATTATAGTGCATATGGATTATTGCTGGTGCTTTGCTTCTTTCACCTACGGTAAAATCTGTATTAATGGGACCCAAGAATAGACTTTTGTCCACTGTAGTGGACATTATATTTGAGTGAATGTCTCTGACATCATACATGTCACATGTCACATGTCTCAGTCTGGATGTCCTGTAAAGAGCACATTCGGGGCTTTGCAGGGATACCACATGTTTCACCAGGACAACAACTTCTTCTTGCTCTTTAAAAACGGCTGACATTAATGTTTAGCACTCTTATGGAAATATGATCATATTTTTTAATTATAATTTAAATCGGATTACTTTTCAAATTGTTTGTTATAAATCAACATCTCAGGAAAATCTAAATATGACTTTCTGTTACAAAACAGGGCATTGATTTCATAAATGAGCACTGTAGTGGACACCAGGACTTAAATCATGTTTATCAGGCATTCTGGAGACATAACAAGTGAACAGGGAAAGAAATTACATATCAATATTCCTATGAAATATTAGATATTATTATGAAAATGTTGCCAATTTTTCCTCCCGTTATTACACTTCTTTGTTCATTACATGTTGCACCAAGAACACATTAATATGCAAATTAGATGCAGTGAATAGATAAATTGTATTGAATGGGAAAATCCAAGTATTGTCATTTTACCCACATATTTAATAAAGTAAAATGCTATATGAATGCATTTCATTATATCTTTCATAACATAGTTCAGAATCATCTTTAAATAAAGTTTGTTTAAAGGTCCCGTTCTTCGTGATCCCACTGTTCAAACTTTAGTTAGTGTGTGATGTTGCTGTTAGAGCATAAATAATACCTGTAAAATTATAAAGCTCAAAGTTCAATGCCAAGCGAGATATTTTATTTAACAGAAGTTCCCTTTCAAAGCCTACAGCGAACGGCCGGCTTGGACTACATCCTGGTACTTCCTTCATTAATGACATCAGTAGAACAGACTAACCTCCGCCCACAAGAATACGTGAAAAAAGGGGGCGTGGTCTTGTTGCTGTTCCACGTGGAGAAGAGGAAGTGTTGCGTGGAGAAGAGGAAGTGTCGCGTTTGAGTGTGTTTGTCGCCATGTCGTCGAGACGCTGTTATTTTCATCCCGGAGTCAAATCACCTTTGTTTGGCTTTCACAGGGACGCTGTAGAGATCATTGAGCGCATACATCTCCCGTTAAGAGGCGTGACCTTTCCACGTGCGCTAAGCTGCTGTCCAATCACAACACGGACACCGCTGGCACAATCAGAACTCGTTACGTATTTCTGAAGGAGGGACTTCATAGAACAAGGAACTCATCAGCCGTTTTTAGGACAGTGAGAACAGCGGTGTACAGATGAGTAAATTGTGTGAAAAATACTGTGTTTTTTTACACACGAAACATGAACACATGTTATATTGCACACTGTAAACACAATCAAAGCTTCAAAAAAACACGAAGAACGGGACCTTTAAAAAAAAAAACCTGAAACCTAAAAATTGATTGGTGAATTAAAAATAAATCCCATTGTTTTTGCCTATACATGCAATTTCATGCCATTTAATTTTTTTAACAACTGAGTCCTGCTGTCAACTACAGAGTACATATCATAACATATCAATAAAATATCATTTTTCAAAAATGTTTTTTTTTTTCATTTGTTTCTTATGCTCTAAACAATGTAATGACATAAAAAAATACTAAATTCAAAAAACGTTTTTTTTCTGGGTCCCAGGAGGTTAAAGTTACTCTATTAAACTGTAATAAATAGACATTTCATGCAATTTTCCAGTGAAATATTTTTAGATGTACCGTTTTTGAAAAACAAAACAAACAAAAAAAACAGTACATTTAACAGTTATGTAGGGTTTTATGTTATTTAATGGATGATTATTGCATTATTTTATTATTGTGCATTACCATATATGTGTTTATCTCAGATTGTGAAGCTTGTTGATTCATTATGTGGGTTTCTCTTCATCATCTGTGTTTTAAGGTAGTTGTCAGAATATTATGAAGAGTTAGTAATTTGACATATTTACATTATTTTATTGAATAATATATATATTGTTATTACTGTAAATTGACATTCAGGCTGTAAAAACTGTTGCTTCTGTGGTTTTTTTACAGTAAAGTTCTGGCAAGAGATTATTGGAGTATGTTTTACGGAAGACAAAATAATAAAGGTTTGGTTTGATACAACATGAGGGAACAAATGATGGTGAGATGTTCATTTTTGGGTGATCTATCTCTTTAAACGGAGGAATAAGCATAGATAACAGTGGAAAGGGTATTATTAGGCTACTGCTGCTTTATTTCTAAATGTAGCCACTTGTGTAAATGAATGAATAAATGAAATAAATCTAACAATTGAGTCGTGTCAAGCGGTCACATCTGATACAAGAGCGCTGCTAATGCTGTTTAATTGTAGCAGTCATTAACCGTGTTTACAGTCATTTGTGTGTAGAGGGTGTGTCTGAAAGAGATGTCGAAGGTGAGCCAGAGATAATATAACACACATTAGTTCTCATCCCTTTATTTTCTTCATGTTTATTTGAGTAGTTTTTCTCATTAAATCTCCATGTGTGAGGATAAGTGTGATGGCACTTAAAGGTAGGGTAGGAGATTTTCTGAGCGGCTAGAAATAGGGTGTATGCGTACTATTGCGTACAGTACTTACGTGTTCTAGACATGAAGTTGGATCAGGAAGAGATGTTATTGATTCATCTTTGAGAAGCAACTTTTGTGCAAATCCTGTGTTTTACTTACCCTCGTTTGCAAAGCAGCCCAGTGTACATTGATTCACACACACATGCTCTGAAAACATTCAGTAAATGTGATGGAAGGACCTAAATAGGACCAAAAATAACATTCTAGGTTGGTCCCCTAAAGGTCCAGCAAACGTTATGGGAATGTAGTGTAGAGACACTGAACAAGATATGCAGCAGCGCAGTCCTGAATGAAACGCCCCCATCTGACTAACGTTCTGTTCATGTCCCAAATGTTCTCTTTGTAACGTTGCCATGTGACCATAGAATAACCAAAATGGAACGTCCCCCTAAAGTCATATTGGGAACGTTATTATATGACCAACAGAGAACCATGCGGGAACGTTTTATTAATGTCCCAAATATCCTCTTTGTAACGTTGCCATATGACCATAGAATAACCAAAATGGAACGTTCCCCTAAAGTCGTATTGGGAACGTTATTATATGACCAACAGAGAACCATGTGGGAACGTTCTGTTAATGTCCCAAATGTCCTCTTTGTAACGTTGCCATGTGACCATAGAATAACCAAAATGGAACGTTCCCCTAAAGTCGTATTGGGAACGTTATTATATGACCAACAGAGAACCATGTGGGAACGTTCTGTTAATGTCCCAAATGTCCTCTTTGTAACGTTGCCATGTGACCATAGAATAACCAAAACGGAACGTCCCCTTAAAGTCATATTGGGAACGTTATTATATGACCAACAGAGGATCATGTGGGAACGTTCTGTTCATGTCCCAAATGTCCTCTTTGTAACGTTGCCATGTGACCATAGAATAACCAAAATGGAACGTTCCCCTAAAGTCATATTGGGAACGTTATTATATGACCAACAGAGGATCATGTGGGAACGTTCTGTTAATGTCCCAAATGTCCTCTTTGTAACGTTGCCATGTGACCATAGAATAACCAAAATGGAACGTCCCCCTAACGTCATATTGGGAACGTTATTATATGACCAACAGAGGATCATGTGGGAACGTTCTGTTAATGTCCCAAATGTCCTCTTTGTAACGTTGCCATGTGACCATAGAATAACCAAAATGGAACGTTCCCCTAAAGTCATATTGGGAACGTTATTATATGACCAACAGAGGATCATGTGGGAACGTTCTGTTAATGTCCCAAATGTCCTCTTTGTAACGTTGCCATGTGACCATAGAATAACCAAAATGGAACGTCCCCCTAACGTCATATTGGGAACGTTATTATATGACCAACAGAGGATCATGTGGGAACGTTCTGTTAATGTCCCAAATGTCCTCTTTGTAACGTTGCCATGTGACCATAGATTAACCAAAATGGAACGTTCCCCTAAAGTCATATTGGGAACGTTATTATATGACCAACAGAGGATCATGTGGGAACGTTCTGTTAATGTCCCAAATGTCCTCTTTGTAACGTTGCCATGTGACCATAGAATAACCAAAATGGAACGTTCCCCTAAAGTCATATTGGGAACGTTATCATATGACCAACAGAGAACCATGCGGGAACGTTTTATTAATGTCCCAAATATCCTCTTTGTAACGTTGCCATGTGACCATAGAATAACCAAAATGGAACGTCCCCCTAAAGTCATATTGGGAACGTTATCATATGACCAACAGAGAACCATGCGGGAACGTTCTGTTAACATCCCAAATATCCTCTTTGTAACGTTGCCATGTGACCATAGAATAACCAAAATGGAACGTCCCCCTAAAGTCATATTGGGAACGTTATCATATGACCAACAGAGGATCATGTGGGAACGTTCTGTTAACATCCCAAATATCCTCTTTGTAACGTTGCCATGTGACCATAGAATAACCAAAATGGAACGTCCCCCTAAAGTCATATTGGGAACGTTATCATATGACCAACAGAGGACCATGTGGGAACGTTCTGTTAACATCCCAAATATCCTCTATGTAACGTTGCCATATGACCATAGAATAACCAAAACGGAACGTCCCCCTAAAGTCGTATTGGGAACGTTATTATATGACCAACAGAGAACCATGTGGGAACGTTCTGTTAATGTCCCAAATATCCTCTTTGTAACGTTGCCATGTGACCATAAAATAACCAAAATGGAACGTCCCCCTAAAGTCGTATTGGGAACGTTATTATATGACCAACAGAGAACCATGTGGGAACGTTCTGTTAATGTCCCAAATGTTCTCTTTGTAATGTTGCCATGTGACCATAAAATAACCAAAATGGAACGTCCCCCTAAAGTCATATTGGGAATGTTATTATATGACCAACAGAGGATCATGTGGGAACGTTCTGTTAATGTCCCAAATATCCTCTTTGTAACGTTGCCATGTGACCATAGAATAACCAAAATGGAACGTCCCCCTAAAGTCGTATTGGGAACGTTATTATATGACCAACAGAGAACCATGTGGGAACGTTCTGTTAATGTCCCAAATGTCCTCTTTGTAACATTGCCATGTGACCATAGAATACCCAAAATGGAACGTCTCCCTAAAGTCATATTGGGAACGTTATTATATGACCAACAGAGGATCATGTGGGAACGTTCTGTTAACATCCCAAATGTCCTCTTTGTAACATTGCCATGTGACCATAGAATACCCAAAATGGAACGTCTCCCTAAAGTCATATTGGGAACGTTATTATATGACCAACAGAGGATCATGTGGGAACGTTCTGTTAGTGTCCCAAATATCCTCTTTGTAACGTTGCCATGTGACCATAGAATAACCAAAATGGAACGTCCCCCTAAAGTCGTATTGGGAACGTTATTATATGACCAACAGAGGATCATGTGGGAACGTTCTGTTAATGTCCCAAATGTCCTCTTTGTAACGTTGCCATGTGACCATAGAATACCCAAAATGGAACGTCTCCCTAAAGTCATATTGGGAACGTTATTATATGACCAACAGAGAACCATGTGGGAACGTTCTGTTAGTGTCCCAAATATCCTCTTTGTAACGTTGCCATGTGACCATAGAATAACCAAAATGGAACGTCCCCCTAAAGTCGTATTGGGAACGTTATTATATGACCAACAGAGAACCATGTGGGAACGTTCTGTTAATGTCCCAAATGTCCTCTTTGTAACATTGCCATGTGACCATAGAATACCCAAAATGGAACGTCTCCCTAAAGTCATATTGGGAACGTTATTATATGACCAACAGAGGATCATGTGGGAACGTTCTGTTAATGTCCCAAATGTCCTCTTTGTAACGTTGCCATGTGACCATAGAATAACCAAAATGGAACGTTCCCCTAAAGTCATATTGGGAACGTTATCATATGACCAACAGAGAACCATGCGGGAACGTTTTATTAATGTCCCAAATATCCTCTTTGTAACGTTGCCATGTGACCATAGAATAACCAAAATGGAACGTCCCCCTAAAGTCATATTGGGAACGTTATCATATGACCAACAGAGAACCATGCGGGAACGTTCTGTTAACATCCCAAATATCCTCTTTGTAACGTTGCCATGTGACCATAGAATAACCAAAATGGAACGTCCCCCTAAAGTCATATTGGGAACGTTATCATATGACCAACAGAGGATCATGTGGGAACGTTCTGTTAACATCCCAAATATCCTCTTTGTAACGTTGCCATGTGACCATAGAATAACCAAAATGGAACGTCCCCCTAAAGTCATATTGGGAACGTTATCATATGACCAACAGAGGACCATGTGGGAACGTTCTGTTAACATCCCAAATATCCTCTATGTAACGTTGCCATATGACCATAGAATAACCAAAACGGAACGTCCCCCTAAAGTCGTATTGGGAACGTTATTATATGACCAACAGAGAACCATGTGGGAACGTTCTGTTAATGTCCCAAATATCCTCTTTGTAACGTTGCCATGTGACCATAAAATAACCAAAATGGAACGTCCCCCTAAAGTCGTATTGGGAACGTTATTATATGACCAACAGAGAACCATGTGGGAACGTTCTGTTAATGTCCCAAATGTTCTCTTTGTAATGTTGCCATGTGACCATAAAATAACCAAAATGGAACGTCCCCCTAAAGTCATATTGGGAATGTTATTATATGACCAACAGAGGATCATGTGGGAACGTTCTGTTAATGTCCCAAATATCCTCTTTGTAACGTTGCCATGTGACCATAGAATAACCAAAATGGAACGTCCCCCTAAAGTCGTATTGGGAACGTTATTATATGACCAACAGAGAACCATGTGGGAACGTTCTGTTAATGTCCCAAATGTCCTCTTTGTAACATTGCCATGTGACCATAGAATACCCAAAATGGAACGTCTCCCTAAAGTCATATTGGGAACGTTATTATATGACCAACAGAGGATCATGTGGGAACGTTCTGTTAACATCCCAAATGTCCTCTTTGTAACATTGCCATGTGACCATAGAATACCCAAAATGGAACGTCTCCCTAAAGTCATATTGGGAACGTTATTATATGACCAACAGAGGATCATGTGGGAACGTTCTGTTAGTGTCCCAAATATCCTCTTTGTAACGTTGCCATGTGACCATAGAATAACCAAAATGGAACGTCCCCCTAAAGTCGTATTGGGAACGTTATTATATGACCAACAGAGGATCATGTGGGAACGTTCTGTTAATGTCCCAAATGTCCTCTTTGTAACGTTGCCATGTGACCATAGAATACCCAAAATGGAACGTCTCCCTAAAGTCATATTGGGAACGTTATTATATGACCAACAGAGAACCATGTGGGAACGTTCTGTTAGTGTCCCAAATATCCTCTTTGTAACGTTGCCATGTGACCATAGAATAACCAAAATGGAACGTCCCCCTAAAGTCGTATTGGGAACGTTATTATATGACCAACAGAGAACCATGTGGGAACGTTCTGTTAATGTCCCAAATGTCCTCTTTGTAACATTGCCATGTGACCATAGAATACCCAAAATGGAACGTCTCCCTAAAGTCATATTGGGAACGTTATTATATGACCAACAGAGGATCATGTGGGAACGTTCTGTTAATGTCCCAAATGTCCTCTTTGTAACATTGCCATGTGACCATAGAATACCCAAAATGGAACGTCTCCCTAAAGTCATATTGGGAACGTTATTATATGACCAACAGAGGATCATGTGGGAACGTTCTGTTAACATCCCAAATGTCCTCTTTGTAACATTGCCATGTGACCATAGAATACCCAAAATGGAACGTCTCCCTAAAGTCATATTGGGAACGTTATTATATGACCAACAGAGGATCATGTGGGAACGTTCTGTTAGTGTCCCAAATATCCTCTTTGTAACGTTGCCATGTGACCATAGAATAACCAAAATGGAACGTCCCCCTAAAGTCGTATTGGGAACGTTATTATATGACCAACAGAGGATCATGTGGGAACGTTCTGTTAATGTCCCAAATGTCCTCTTTGTAACGTTGCCATGTGACCATAGAATACCCAAAATGGAACGTCCCCCTAAAGTCATATTGGGAACGTTATTATATGACCAACAGAGGATCATGTGGGAACGTTCTGTTAACATCCCAAATGTCCTCTTTGTAACATTGCCATGTGACCATAGAATACCCAAAATGGAACGTCTCCCTAAAGTCATATTGGGAACGTTATTATATGACCAACAGAGGATCATGTGGGAACGTTCTGTTAATGTCCCAAATGTCCTCTTTGTAACGTTGCCATGTGACCATAGAATACCCAAAATGGAACGTCCCCCTAAAGTCGTATTGGGAACGTTATTATATGACCAACAGAGGATCATGTGGGAACGTTCTGTTAATGTCCCAAATGTCCTCTTTGTAACGTTGCCATATGCCATTTAGGATGTGAAGAGACTTTAAACCAGCATCTTTCTGTAACAAATCACCTACCCTGCCTTTAAGTCATTATATTAAATTCTGGGAAAATACGCCAGCTCTCGTCTCTCGACCCCAAATATTGTTTTTCTCTCTGGGTAACTGAACATTTCATCTTTGCGTTACAATTGCGTTACTCTGCTTCCGGTGCAGACGCGCGCCTCCATCAGTGTTTATGTAGATCAAGTCAGGTGTTATTTTCAGCGGTTTGTGCAGTTGGAAACATGATAAACTCGCTGGAGTGTAGCAGGTTCAAGTCTTCCTAAATATAGAGCGCTTATAAAACACTGAGTTTAGTTCACAGATTGAGCGTCTGAAACCCTGAGGCGCCAACAAATATAAAGAGGACACGCTTCTTAAAGAAACAGTACAGGTCTTTATTAGTATTATTGCAAATGTTTATATGGAATATTCAGACAGGACGATTGAGGCTTCACTTTTTCATCACAGAGAAAAAACAACAACAACAACAACAAGTGTTGGTATATTTACCAGTTATTGCATGTGAATTGGCTCAGAGAAAGGCTCATGGGTAATAATGACTGCGGTCTACAAAATAAAGCACATTAAAGGACTTCTGTAAGAAAAACACTGAACATACAGTCGCAGTGACAACATTTGTTTATGCATTAATTCTTATAAAGGTTGATTTAAGTGAAATGTAATGAATGTGATATTTGTTAGCTTTGGTAAAATATTCCAGAAAGTCACACATGGATCCATAAAATGATGCATTTTATGTTTAAACACTGAACAGTTATATTTCATATCCTATGCTCATTTATTGCAGGAAAGGGTGAAAATAAAACCTACAAATCACATGATGTGAAGTCATGTCTGTCTTCTGTTCTGCCTGAACTCATTTTAATAACAGCACATGTCAAATATGAACAGAGTACGGGTGAATCTCACATTTAACCGCATAATCCACAGAAACAAGGAACATAAAAGTATTTCTGCTTTGAGACATCATTTCCCTGTTTACTGTAATAGAAAGTGCTTTTCATTACTAACGACAGCACAACAAATACTAGCATGAAGTTTAAATGCTTTACAATCCAAGAAAATGGGCTTAACAATTATGAATTATATATATCTAATAATATAAATATTTATTTGTATGCATTATATATATATATATATATATATATATATATACAGTGAGGAAAATAAATATTTGAACACCCTGCAATTTTGCAAGTTCTCTTGCAAGGTCTGAAATTGTCATCGTAGGTGCATGTCCACTGTGAGAGACATAATCTTAAAAAAAAAAATCCAGAAATCACAAATGTATGATTTTTTAACTATTTATTTGTATGATACAGCTGCAAATAAGTATTTGAACACCTGAGAAAATCAATGTTAATATTTGGTACAGTAGCCTTTGTTTGCAATTACAGAGGTCAAAGGTTTCCTGTAGTTTTTCAGCAGGTTTGCACTGCAGGAGGGATTTTGGCCCACTCCTCCACACAGATCTTCTCTAGATCAGTCAGGTTTCTGGCCTGTCGCTGAGAAACACGGAGTTTGAGCTCCTCCAAAGATTCTCTATTGGGTTTAGGTCTGGAGACTGGCTAGGCCACGCCAGAACCTTGATATGCTTCTTACAGAGCCACTCCTTGGTTATCCTGGCTGTGTGCTTCGGGTCATTGTCATGTTGGAAGACCCAGCCTCGACCCATCTTCAATGCTCTAACTGAGGGAAGGAGGTTGTTCCCCAAAATCTGGCAATACATGGCCCCGGTCATCCTCTCCTTAATACAGTGCAGTCGCCCTGTCCCATGTGCAGAAAAACACCCCCAAAGCCTGATGCTACCCCCCCCCCCCATGCTTCACAGTAGGGATGGTGTTCTTGGGATGGTACTCATCATTCTTCTTCCTCCAAACACGTTTAGTGGAATTATGACCAAAAAGTTCTATTTTGGTCTCATCTGACCACATGACTTTCTCCCATGACTCCTCTGGATCATCCAAATGGTCATTGGCAAACTTAAGACGGGCCTTGACATGTGCTGGTTTAAGCAGGGGAACCTTCCGTGCCATGCATGATTTCAAACCATGACGTCTTAGTGTATTACCAACAGTAACCTTGGAAACGGTGGTCCCAGCTCTTTTCAGGTCATTGACCAGCTCCTCCCGTGTAGTTCTGGGCTGATTTCTCACCTTTCTTAGGATCATTGAGACCCCACGAGGTGAGATCTTGCATGGAGCCCCAGTCCGAGGGAGATTGACAGTCATGTTTAGCTTCTTCCATTTTCTAATGATTGCTCCAACAGTGGAGCTTTTTTCACCAAGCTGCTTGGCAATTTCCCCGTAGCCCTTTCCAGCCTTGTGGAGGTGTACAATTTTGTCTCTAGTGTCTTTGGACAGCTCTTTGGTCTTGGCCATGTTAGTAGTTGGATTCTTACTGATTGTATGGGGTGGACAGGTGTCTTTATGCAGCGAACGACCGCAAACAGGTGCATCTAATTTAGGATAATAAATGGAGTGGAGGTGGACATTTTAAAGGCAGACTAACAGGTCTTTGAGGGTCAGAATTCTAGCTGAGATACAGGTGTTCAAATACTTATTTGCAGCTGTATCATACAAATAAATAGTTAAAAATTCATACATTGTGATTTCTGGATTTTTTTTTTTAGATTATGTCTCTCACAGTGGACATGCACCTACGATGACAATTTCAGACCCTCCATGATTTCCAAGTGGGAGAACTTGCAAAATAGCAGAGTGTTCAAATACTTATTTTCCTCACATATACATATATATAAACTCAAACTTAAAATGTTTTAATAATATATATACTTAAATTTCTAAATATAATTAAACTATAGAGAAATGTAAAACAAATATATAAATAATATATATAAATTAAAAATACATAAACATACATATTTATAGTATAAATTTTATACTATACACAAAAATGCTGTTGGGTTGAAAATGGACTAACCCAGCGATTGGGTTGTTTTAAGCAAACATTTAACCCAAACGCTGGGTTAAAACAACTCAGGTTAAAACAGCGTTAACCCAACTTGGGTTATTTTAACCCAGCATTTTTTAGAGTGTACTTATACATTTTATTAGATATATAATTGATAACAATTAAACCAAAAAAATTATATGTATATACAGATTAAAATACATAAAATATAATGAATAATATACTATCTACTTTAATTTCTATACATAATTAAATTTTACACACACACACACACACACACAGATTCACTCACTTACACTCTCTCTCTCACACACGCACGCACGTACGTACGCACGCACGCACACTCACACACACACACACACTCTCTCTCACACACTCACACACACACTCACACTCACACACACACACACACACACACACACACACACACACACACACACACACACACACACACACACACACACACACACACACACACACACACACACACACACACACACACACACACACACACACACACAAACACTCACACTCACTCACACACACTCACACTCACACTCACACTCACTCACACACACACACACACACACATGCATATATATAAAAACAAAAAATATAGAATCAATAATATATAATTAAATATATATAAATGAAAACAAAAGGTACATATATAACATAATAATAATAATAATAATATTAATAATAATTAATAATAATAATAATAATAATAATAATAGATACAAAAAATAGGCTTCAATTGATTCACTTTTTGTTGTTGTTGATGATGAAATATGATCTGGATTGTGAGATTAACCCGTGCAATTTCACACTTTCACCCACATTCAAAAATCATACTTGATAAATGGCATTTCATCTGCAAGGTCATCAGTTATAGAAGGACTTACATTTGTAAATCTCTTATTTTTTTTAGTGCAAGTTGAATCTTAACAGCTTCTGAAACATGAACATAAACTCATAACTTCAACAAATGAGACGTGAGCGCGACACACGTGACATCAGCAGAATATTCAATAACACATTAATATCACACACACCACGCCTGAATCAGAGAGTTATGCATAAAGCATAAAAAAATACACATTCATACAAAACAATGAGGCTACAACACGCGCAACATTATTATTATTATTATTATTAGACAAAGTTATGAAAGAATATTTCGCTTCAAGATTCTCCTGGTTTCTTTCAGGTTGTTTGATTTTCACTCAGACATGAGATGAACGCACGAGGTGAGAAAATAATCACATCATATATAGTCAATTATAATTTTGCATCCTGCACTATTAAAAAAACTGTACATTTCCTGTGACGCCACTGAAGATCGTGTGTGTAGAGTAAAAATCCTTTGGATGTGAGCTTTACGGCTTCAGCTCTTCAGTCACTCTCATGCCGTGTTTGAAGGATAATGTTAAAACGAATCCTGAATCCTGATTGGATGAGCCTGTTTGAAGTGGCTGTCAATCAAATGCAAGTTTCTGTACTAAACTACGCTCTAAAAAATGCTGGGTTAAAAACAACAGCGATTGGGTTGTTTTAACCCATGATTGGGTTGTTTTAACCCAGCGATTGGGTTGTTTTAACCCAGCGACAGTGAATGGGTTGTTTTAACCCAGCGATTGGGTTGTTTTAACCCAGCGATTGGGTTGTTTTAACCCAGCGACAGTGAATGGGTTGTTTTAACCCAGCGACAGTGAATGGGTTGTTTTAACCCAGCGATTGGGTTGTTTTAACCCAGCGATTGGGTTGTTTTAACCCAGTGAATGGGTTGTTTTAACCCAGCGATTGGGTTGTTTTACCCCAGTGAATGGGTTGTTTTAACCCAGCGATTGGGTTGTTTTAACCCAGCGACAGTGAATGGGTTATTTTAACCCAGTGAATGGGTTGTTTTAACCCAGCGATTGGGTTGTTTTAATCCAGCGACAGTGAATGGGTTGTTTTAACCCAACGATTGGGTTGTTTTAACCCAGCAATTGGGTTGTTTTAACCCAGCAATTGGGTTGTTTTAACCCAGTGAATGGGTTGTTTTAACCCATGATTGGGTTGTTTTAACCCAGCGATTGGGTTGTTTTAACCCAGCGACAGTGAATGGGTTGTTTTAACCCAGTAAATGGGTTGTTTTAACCCAGTGAATGGGTTGTTTTAACCCAGCGATTGGGTTGTTTTAACCCAGCGATTGGGTTGTTTTAACCCAGCGACAGTGAATGGGTTGTTTTAACCCAGCGATTGGGTTGTTTTAACCCAGTGAATGGGTTGTTTTAACCCAGCGATTGGGTTGTTTTACCCCAGTGAATGGGTTGTTTTAACCCAGCGATTGGGTTGTTTTAACCCAGCGACAGTGAATGGGTTGTTTTAACCCAGTGAATGGGTTGTTTTAACCCAGCGATTGGGTTGTTTTAACCCAGCAATTGGGTTGTTTTAACCCAGCAACAGTGAATGGGTTGTTTTAACCCAGCAATTGGGTTGTTTTAACCCAGCGATTGGGTTGTTTTAACCCAGCAACAGTGAATGGGTTGTTTTAACCCAGCAATTGGGTTGTTTTAACCCAGTGAATGTTTTAACCCAGCAATTGGGTTGTTTTAACCCAGTGAATGGGTTGTTTTAACCCAGCTGTTGGGTTAAATGTTTGCTTAAAACAACCCAATTGCTGGGTTAAAACAACCCATTCACTGGGTTAAAACAACCCATTCACTGGGTTAAAACAACCCATTCACTGGGTTAAAACAACCCATTCACTGGGTTAAAACAACCCATTCACTGTCGCTGGGTTAAAACAACCCATTCACTGGGTTAAAGTGCTTTTTAACCAATTGCTTTTTAACCCAGCATTTTTTAGAGTGTACAGTGCTTGGTGGACGAACTGATTACTCTTATTATTAATATTAATTAATGAATTGCCGATATAATCTTAAGATATTTAGGTTAAGCTTATTTGGCTTGCTTTCTACTGATGAGGGGCTCGATGAAGCAGTTTCAGCTCGAGCTCTGATATACGCCCACAGTGACTAAATGATGATGTAGGGCAAGGTACCTCAGATAAAAGTAGAGTTTGGGGAGGTGGTGGGACGCTGGACCATCTGAGACTGAGGAGAGGTAAGCAGCTGTTTATATACTCTGGCTGTTGATTGGAAGATTAGATGGGCTCGCTCCTCCCTAAATAACGTTTGGAACTTCACTAAATGCAACTCTCAACTGAACATCAGTGCATTCGATCAACACCGCCGCTGTGAGCTGATGAACGATAACAAAGACAAACCTTTGATTAGCTTGAGAGAGGCTGAACGATGGATCATTCCCAGTAAGAGCGGATGGTGATGATGAAGAGAGGTTCGGGTCGTGTCATGGAAACACCAGCAGCAGCTCGACTCCATGATGTGAACACAATAAACTACAGTAACACAACACACATCAATGGGAACACACTCACAGTGACGGAAGGACGTGCACAGCCGAGCCCATCAGAAGAACAACACACACTCCAGTCACAGATCTTCGGTTTGAGATTGTCAACACTCGGACGGGATCGACTGACTCGGAGTGTAAGGAACGGTTCGTTGGCAACGGCATCTGAGCAACTTCCACCGTCAGTTGAACCAGTTTACAAAAGTCACGCGGCCGCATTGTGTGTCACACAACAGAGACAGCGAGTCCCAGAGGAGCAGAAGATCGCAGGTCTTTCTCCAGAGTCCAGAGAACCTGCCGAGGACTGAATCCACTGACCTTCAGCAGCGGCGCCTTCAGCTGGAGCCTGGAGAGGAAACATGACCTTCATTAGGACTGTTCACCACACAAGAGAAGAGAAATAATGAGAATATATACACTCGGTTGCTAGGGTGTTCTGATTGGTTGCTAGGGAGTTGCTATGGTGTTCTGGGTGATTGCTAAGGTTTTGCTAGGTGTTTGCTAATGTATTATGCTATAGGTGTTGTGAGTTGTTGCTAGGCGGTTGCTAGGGTGTTCTAAGTGGTGCCTAGGATATCCTGGGTGGTTGCTAAGGTGTTGCTAGGTGGTTGCTAGGATATTCTGGGTGGTTTGCTAGGGTGCTGCTATTGCGGGTTCTATGTGGTTACAATGGTATTCTGGGTGGTTGCTAAGGTGTTGCTAGGCGGTTGCTAGAGTGTTCTGGGTGGTTGCTAAGAGGTTGCTAGGGTGTTCTGGGTGGTTGCTCTGGTGTTGCTAGGCGGTTGGTATTTGTCACAGCTGGTTACTATTAGGATTTTATAGACTTCTTAGCATGTTATTAACATGTTTTAACACTTAGTTAATAGTTATTACCATGTATAGCTAATCACATGTTCTGAGTGGTTGCTAAGGAATTGCTAGGCAGTTGCTAGGGTGTTCTGGCCGATTGCTAAGGTGTTGCTAGGTGGTTGCTAGGATATCGTGGGTGGTTTGCTAGGGTGCTGCTATTGCGGTTTCTAGGTGGTTACAAAGGTATTTAGGGTGGTTGCTAAAGTGTTGCTAGGCGGTTGCTAAAGTGTTCTGGGTGGTTGCTAAGAGGTTGCTAGGGTGTACTGGGTGTTTGCTATGGTGTTGCTAGGCGGTTGGTAGTTGTCACAGATGGTTACTATTGAGAATTTATAGACTTCTTAGCATGTTATTAACATGTTTTAACACTTAGTTAATAGTTATTACCATGTATAGCTAATCACATGTTCTGAGTGGTTGCTAAGGAATTGCTAGGCAGTTGCTAGGGTGTTCTGGCCGATTGCTAAGGTGTTGTTAGGTGGTTGCTAGGATATCGTGGGTGGTTTGCTAGGGTGCTGCTATTGCGGTTTCTAGGTGGTTACAAACGTATTTAGGGTGGTTGCTAAAGTGTTGCTAGGCGGTTGCTAAAGTGTTCTGGGTGGTTGCTAAGAGGTTGCTAGGGTGTACTGGGTGTTTGCTATGGTGTTGCTAGGCGGTTGGTAGTTGTCACAGCTGGTTACTATTAGGATTTTATAGACTTCTTAGCATGTTATTAACATGTTTTAACACTTAGTTAATAGTTATTACCATGTATAGCTAATCACATGTTCTGAGTGGTTGCTAAGGAATTGCTAGGCAGTTGCTAGGGTGTTCTGGCCGATTGCTAAGGTGTTGCTAGGTGGTTGCTAGGATATCGTGGGTGGTTTGCTAGGGTGCTGCTATTGAGGTTTCTAGGTGGTTACAAAGGTATTTAGGGTGGTTGCTAAAGTGTTGCTAGGCGGTTGCTAAAGTGTTCTGGGTGGTTGCTAAGAGGTTGCTAGGGTGTACTGGGTGTTTGCTATGGTGTTGCTAGGCGGTTGGTAGTTGTCACAGATGGTTACTATTGAGAATTTAAAGACTTCTTAGCATGTTATTAACATGTTTTAACACTTAGTTAATAGTTATTACCATGTATAGCTAATCACATGTTCTGAGTGGTTGCTAAGGAATTACTAGGCAGTTGCTAGGGTGTTCTGGCCGATTGCTAAGGTGTTGCTAGGTGGTTGCTAGGATATCGTGGGTGGTTTGCTAGGGTGCTGCTATTGCGGTTTCTAGGTGGTTACAAAGGTATTTTGGGTGGTTGCTAAAGTGTTGCTAGGCGGTTGCTAAAGTGTTCTGGGTGGTTGCTAAGAGGTTGCTAGGGTGTTCTGGGTGGTTACTCTGGTGTTGCTAGGCAGTTGGTAGTGGTCACAGATGGTTACTATTGAGATTTTATAGACTTCTTAGCATGTTATTAACATGTTTTAACACGTAGTTAATAGTTATTACCATGTATAGCTAATCACATGTTCTGAGTGGTTGCTAAGGAATTGCTAGGCAGTTGCTAGGGTGTTTTGGCCGATTGCTAAGGTGTTGCTAGGTGGTTGCTAGGATATCCTGGGTGGATTGCTAGGGTGCTGCTATTGCGGTTTCTAGGTGGTTACAAAGGTATTTTGGGTGTTTGCTAAGGTTTTGCTAGGTGGTTGCTAAGGTATTATGGGTTTTTGCTAGGGCGTTGCTAAGCGGTTACTAGGGTTTTATGAGTTTATGCTAGGCGGTTGCTAGGGTGTTCTAAGTTGTTGCTAGGATATCCTGGGTGGTTCCTAGGTGTTGCTAGGCAGTTGCTTGGATATCCTGGGTGACTGCTAGAGTGTTGCTAGACAGTTTCTAGACAGGTTGCTAGGGCGTTGATAGCGTGTTCTGGGTGGTTGCTAGGCAGTTATTAGGGTGTTCTTGGTGGTTGCTATGGTGTTGCTAGGCAGTTGGCTTGAGCGAGCCGGACCAGAAAGTTTGAAAACATTTTTAGTTTTAAAAGATAGATAGATGTTGTTCTGGGTGATTGTTATGGTGTTGCTAGACAGTTGCTAGGGCATTCTAGGTGGTTGCTATGGTCTTCTGGGTGGTTGCTAAGACGTTGCAAGGCAGTTGATAAGGTATTCTGGGTGGTTTCTAGGGCATTGTTAGGAGGTTGCTAGTGTGTTCTGGGCTGTTGCCAGGTGGTTGCTAAGGTGTTCTGGGTGGTTGCTAGTCGGTTGCTAGGGTACTCTGATTGTTAATAATATTGTACAAACATGTCTAGCGGGTACATTTCCTAAATTCATGTTAAATTACTCAAAAAAGTTATCATTTCAGTTTGATTATTATTACTGGGAACATTCTTGTTTATTTTATAATTATTTTGTTGCTTTGGCAACTGGCTGAAATAAAATAAACTCAAGTGTTTTATGGTTTTAGTTTCCTGTAATGACTGGTCTGTGCAAAACCAGTCATGAAGTGTTGAGGCATGGAATGGGAATATGAAGCTCAGTATAAATGATTCAGATTCAACAGGACAATAGAAGCAATGTTTGGTATTCACAGAAGCTCTTCTTTAAAAATAAAGCTGTGATGTCCTACTTCTGTCACGCACCAATTATTATTTCTTATTAAACAGATGTGCAGGCCCAGATGAAGGACACATGAAGGACAGAGGAACAGGAATCAGTTCGGCTCACAGACAGGAAGCGCTCTCATACAATTTTCATTTGAAGAGATTATATATCATTTTTAATAGTATTTATTTATATAACCTGCTTTAAATACAAAAAACAATCATTGCATTATGCCAGGCTGTCATCAGTCCCGCTGCTGGCCGTCCCTAAGCGTAATTATTTTATGGTGGTGATGCGTGTGGTGGGAGCGGCGGCGCTGGCTGTCATGAGCCTCGGTTAAAAACATCCTCGATTAACCAGAAAAATACAGAAAGTGGCGGGAATCCTTGAACCGAATTAGACCGCTTTCAAAGGCTGCGATGCTAGAGCTGTGCTGCTGTGAAACCCCAGCGGCTGCGACTCATGCGCTGCGTGTCTCAGAGTGAAGCGCTGCTTTAACTCCTGCACACCAGAGTTTATTTACACTGACAATCTTTTCATCCACTTGATATTTGCTCTTCTCTCATGTATAATTGAGACTAAAAAAAGATTTATGCAAACTCATTTTTTATTCGATTTTTTTCATGTCCACTACAATGGATAATAATAATAATAATAATAATAATAATAATAATAATAATACCGTATTTCCTCAAATAAAAGCCGGGGCCTTTATTTACCTGAACTGCAAAAGGTCACCGGCTTTTATTTGAAGCAGGCTTTTATTAGGGGCAGGCCTGTAATTCGAATTCCATCTATTTGAAAAAATAATTGTTTTAAATAAACCGTTTTAAATTAAAAGCGATAGCGCTCCAGAGGACAAATATCATCAGGGGCGCGGGAAGGGGTGGTTTCAAAGGATTGCAAATGCAATGCAAATTTTTTGTTCATTTTAATCATTTTTAGAATTTAATAATTTATTTGTAATAAACATTTTAAGAGGCCCATTAAAAAGTATTATAAGTTGAATTGTGTTTTTAAAACATACATGAGGTCATATTGTGACTGTTGCGCCTTTCTGGAGATCCGCTCATTTCTGAAGCTCATTCCGCTCAGCACTGCCGCTCAACCCAGAACTCCCTCTGTGACCTGCTGGACAAAATATAGGCCTATCTGAAATAAATAGTAAGGGCTGCCCCTGACTAAAGATTTTTTCCTTTTCTAGTTGTTCATTTAAGCCGTTGTTCACGCTGCGCTGCCGCCTCCATGTCATTGTCTGTTATAGGCTATTTGCTTGTTATTCATTAAATCCGGGCAATTTGGTTGATAAAACAGATTAAAATTAAGATACAATTTATACAAAACGAAATGTACTTTTGTGATATATTTGTTGTTCTTTCGTGTTTTATAGACTCGATATAAACTCTATAATTTCGTTATTTTACTAACCCAACTAATGTGCTTTCTATATTCCACGTGAGGGAAAAAAGCTTCCTTCCACTTAAGAAGAGTTGTGTTCCTTTAAGCACTTTTTATTTTAATATATATCTCTTTACATAAATATTATTTTCTACTTTAAAAAAAACTATAATTTAGTTATTTTTCTTACCCAACTAATGCGCGCACTTTTCTCAATCCGTTATGGAGCTATTCAATTTTGATTTTGCATATTGTTTTTTAAACGTTCGTTCGAGTATTTCAAATGACCACTTTACAATATTTCAATAACATCATTTATTTTGAAGCCTGTGCTGTTTTCTTGTACAAAATAAAATAGTTTAAGTTAAATGCAGAATAAGATGTGTAAAAAAGACAAGAGGCTAAGAGATTGTCAAGATCAATATTTGTGTAGCTTTCACAGACTAACACACGTCACATCTCTCATAGACTACAGTATTTAAAATAGCAGATATGCATCAGTTATATTCTCTATTTAATTTACAGAGCAATCCCTGCAAAGTGTTTAGGTTCAGTATAGAAGACACCAGGATTAGTGTGCGTCGCACTCGCAATGGTCACGATGGTTTCGCTCCTTCGGCACAACCCTACTGTACATTACGCTGAACTTGAAAGCACATGAAATGAAAGGAAATAATTTTCCCCCGGCCTTAATTTGAGACCGGCCTTTATTTGTTTGTGCTGGCCACGCCCCCGGCCACTATCAGAGGCCCGGCGTTTAATTGACTACAGGCTTTTATTTGAGGAAATACGGTATATATTATTATTATTATTATTATTATTATTATTAATATTATTATAATTATTCACATATAGGTTAAAAATAATAAATTTGCCTTTTATAATAATACTAATAGTAATTTATTAATAATACATTATTATTATTATTATTATTATTTTCTTTTTTAAATTATAATTTTCTTTTAATTTAAATGTTAAAAAAGCTGTCCTTTACAATAATAATGATAATAATGATGATAATAATAATAAATTAATAATAATGTATTAATAATACATTATTAAATTAATAATAATAATCTTTTTTATAATTTTTCCACATATTTAATGTTAATAAAGCTGTTCTTTACAACAACAACAATAATAATAATAGTAAAATAATGTATTAATAATAGGTTATTATATTAATACATTATTAAAAAACAAATAATAATAATAATTATTATTATTATTATATTTTTTCTTCACAATAATAATAATTTAATAATTTATTATTAACACATTATTATTATTATTTCATTTATTTAATGTTAATAAAGCTGTCCTTTACAATGATAATAATAATAATAATAATAATCCTTTACTACAACAACAATAATAATAATATTAAAATTAATTTTATAATTTATTATTAATACATTATTATTATTATTATTATTATTATTATTATGTAACATATTTAATGTTAATAAAGCTGTCCTTTACAACAACAACAATAATAATAATAATAATATATTAATAATAATTGTTTTAATTAATAATAATAATAATAATAATAATAATAATATTTATTATTATTATTATTATTATTATTCAAACATGGGTGAAATAAAATTCTTCTATTTATTTCCGCTGAAAATTCAACTTTGATCACAGGAATAAATTAAAGGTAAAGTATATTCAAATAAATAAATAAAAACATTATTTTTAATTTTAAGAAATTTTCCCAATATTACGGTTTTCTTCTCGATTTTTGATCAAACAAATGCAGACTGCAAGAGGAGACTTCTTTCAAAAACATAAAAAATAGAAACGTTTCCAAACTTTTGACCGGTACTGTATATATATTTTATACTGTATATTTATAGGCCTATGAATTGTAATAGTATTTGTAATTGACAATCTAAAACGAATCACAGCTGAGAATGATTACAGTGATTACAAACTACAGTAATGAAAATTTTAAGGGGAAAATGTAATTAAAAGTTCAATTTTGTTAACTAACATGAGTAGCAATGATCAATATATACTCACCTAAAGGATTATTAGGAACACCACACTAATACTGTGTTTGACCCCCTTTCGCCTTCAGAACTGCCTTAATTCTACGTGGCATTGATTCAACAAGGAGCTGAAAGCATTCTTTAGAAATGTTGGCCCATATTGATAGGATAGCATCTTGCAGTTGATGGAGATTTGTGGGATGCACATCCAGGGCACGAAGCTCCCGTTCGACCACATCCCAAAGATGCTCTATTGGGTTGAGATCTGGGGACTGTGGGGGCCATTTTAGTCCAGTGAACCCATTGTCATGTTCAAGAAACCAATTTGAAATGATTGGAGCTTTGTGACATGGGGCATTATCCTGCTGGAAGTAGCCATCAGAGGATGGGCACATGCTGGTCATAAAGGGATGGACGTGGTCAGAAACAATGCTCAGGTAGGCCATGGCATTTAAACCATGCCCAATTGGCACTAAGGGCCTAAAGTGTGCCAAGAAAACATCCCCCACACCATTACACCACCACCACCAGCCTGCACAGTGGTAACAAGGCATGATGGATCCATGTTCTCATTCTGTTTACGCCAAATTCTGACTCTACCATCTGAATGTCTCAACAGAAATCCAGACTCATCAGACCAGGCAACATTTTTCCAGTCTTCAACTGTCCAATTTTGGTGCAAATTGTAGCCTCTTTTTCCTGTTTGTAGTGGAGATGAGTGGTACCCGGTGGGGTCTTCTGCTGTTGTAGCCCATCCGCCTCAAGGTTGTGCGTGTTGTGGCTTCACAAATGCTTTGCTGCATACCTCGGTTGTAACGAGTGGTTATTTCAGTCAAAGTTGCTCTTCTATCAGCTTGAATCAGTCGCCCATTCTCCTCTGACCTCTAGCATCAACAAGGCATTTTGGCCCACAGGACTGCCGCATACTGGATGTTTTTCCCTTTTCACACCATTCTTTGTAAACCCTAGAAATGGTTGTGCGTGAAAATCCCAGTAACTGAGCAGATTGTGAAATACTCAGACCGGCCCGTCTGGCACCAACAACCATGCCACGCTCAAAATTGCTTAAATCTCCTTTCTTTCCCATTCTGACATTCAGTTTGGAGTTCAGGAGATTGTCTTGACCAGGACCACACCCCTAAATGCATTGAAGCAACTGCCATGTGATTGGTTGATTAGATAATTGCATTAATGAGAAATTGAACAGGTGTTCCTGATAATCCTTTAGGTGAGTGTGTGTACAGCATTATAACCTTTGTTAGTGTTAGTTAATAAAAATGTTCACGTTAGCTCACAGTGCATTAAAAATAATATTAACAGACACAACTTTAATTCTTCAGTCTCAGTAAACGTTGATCTCCAAAGTAAAGGAATCTGGACATTGGCATTGTGTCTGTGACCGATCGGCTCTGTGATTGTGTTTAATGCGCAGCCGCTCGAAGGGCAAGCGCTTCCCAAAGGTCATGTGCTAAAGGAAGTGCCCTAAATGATTCATCACACAAAAGAAATTCTTCCTCGAATCAGCAAACAATAACATCTGCCAGCGGCAAAAACATGTTAGACATGCAACAAATGAGCATGAATCTCCAAGCGAAGAGAAGGTAGTGAAGCCTTATAAACACACGCCGAGCTCGCCTCTCGGAAATCATTCAAAGAATTTATTACATCCTTCTCAGGATGATCTCACCGGCCGGGGAAAATGAGAGAAACAGTGAGATGTTTCCTCACAAGGATGATTGTTGGAACATGCACAAAGCGGCGGTTGTGAGGAGCCGACTCCCAGAGGGCATTCGAATAAAGGAACATCCCGTTTAATTAAATGCAGAACACGAGAGGGCTTTGTGTGGTTGCTGTACTCAGTAAACAGTTTATTACCTCCACGTCATACACGCATGTTATTTATTTAGAAACTTTAGTCATATTTCCCAGCTGAGTCACATCAAATCTGTCAAGAGCATGTGCAAGTCATATCTCACATCAGAACACAAAAGAAAGGTAATTACATTCTTCTCAAAGCAAATAAAGCCTATTTTAAAGATCATTCATATTTTTTGTATTGTGGCATTATTCTAAAGACTACATTGCCCCCAATATACAGGTGCTGGTCATATAATTAGAATATCATCATGATTTATTTCACTAATTCTATTCAAAAAGTGAAACTTGTATATTATATTCATTCATTACACACAGACTGATATATTTTAAATGTTTATTTCTTTTCATTTTGATGATTATAACAGACAACTAAGGAAAATCCCAAATTCAGTATCTCATAAAATTAGAATATTACTTAAGACCAATACAAAGAAAGGATTTTTAGAAATCTTGGCCAACTGAAAACATGAAAAGTATGAGCATGTCCAGCACTCAATACTTAGTTGGGGCTCCTTTTGCCTGAATTGCTACAGCGATGCGGCATGGCATGGAGTCGATCAGTCTGTGGCACTGCTCAGGTGTTATGAGAGCCCAGGTTGCTCTGATAGTGGCCTTCAGCTCTTCTGCATTGTTGGGTCTGGCATATCGCATCTTCCTCTTCACAATACCCCAGAGATTTTCTATGGAGTTAAGGTCAGGCGAGTTTGCTGGCCAATTAAGAACAGGGATACCATGGTCCTTAAACCAGGTACTGGTTGCTTTGGCACTGTGTGCAGGTGCCAAGTCCTGTTGGAAAATGAAATCTGCATCTCCATAAAGTTGGTCAGCAGCAGGAAGCATGAAATGCTCTAAAACTTCCTGGTATACGGCTGCGTTGACCTTGGACCTCAAAAAACACAGTGGACCAACACCAGCAGATGACATGGCACCCCAAACCATCACTGACTGTGGAAACTTTACACTGGACCTCAAGCAACGTGGATTGTGTGCCTCTCCTCTCTTCCTCCAGACTCTGGGAATCTGATTTCCAAAGGAAATGCTAAATTTACTTTCATCAGAGAACATCACTTTGGACCACTTTTTTTCCTTCTTGTCTTTAGCACAGGCCAGAGCCATAGAGAGAGAGAGTTGCGACAACTCCATAGACTCCAATGGAACGTTTTTTTTTACAGCAATGGCGGCTCGTGGAGACTCTCAATAGTTCCCGGAAGTAGCAGCCGCGCCATAGAGTTACAGCAGAACAGACCGTTTGTGATGCACTTTTAAAAGGTAAGACGTTTAATCAGTATAATTTTAAATTATCAGCACATCTTAATCATAATAACTTGTACATTAAAGCCTGCTTGTGTAGATTATTCATCATTATATTTTAAAAACAACATCGCTGTAACTACATACTCATGCTACATACACATGTTGATGTGTAATAAAATTATTGAAAATCAATGCATTTATTGACTATTAATTACCAAAAATCGCAGTTCTGTCACTGCGACTGAACAATTTGAATTGCCCGCCAAAGCACTTCCTGGAACTATTCGCGGTCTACATGAATCACGTGACTATCAAGCGTTTTGAACTTCCGTTGTCGCAACTCTCTCTCTCTATGGCTCTGGCACAGGCGAGACGCTTCTGACGCTGTCTGTTGTTCAAGAGTGGCTTGACACAAGGAATGCGACAGCTGAAACCCATGTCTTGCATATGTCTGTGCGTAGTGGTTCTTGAAGCACTGACTCCAGCTCCAGTCCACTCTTTGTGAATCTCCCCCACATTTTTGAATAGGTTTTGTTTCACAATCCTCTCCAGGGTGCGGTTATCCCTATTGCTTGTACACTTTTTTCTACCACATCTTTTCCTTCCCTTCTCCTCTCTATTAATGTGCTTGGACACAGAGCTCTGTGAACAGCCAGCCTCTTTTGCAATGACCTTTTGTGTCTTACCCTGCTTGTGCAAGGTGTCAATGGTCGTCTTTTGGACAACTGTCAAGTCAGCAGTCTTCCCCATGATCGTGTAGCCTACAGAACTAGACTGAGAGACCATTAAAAGCCTTTGCAGGTGTTTTGAGTTCATTAGCTGATTAAAATGTGGTGTCTTCAATATTGAACCTTTTCACAATATTCTAATTTTCTGAGATACTGAATTTGGGATTTTCCTTAGTTGTCAGTTATAATCATCAAAATTAAAAGAAATAAACATTTGAAATATATCAGTCTGTGTGTAATAAATGAATACAAGTTTCACTTTTTGAATGGAATTAGTGAAATAAATCAACTTTTTGATGATATTCTAATTATATGACCAGCACCTGTATATATATAAACACACACACCAATCAGCCATGATCTCCTGTTAGTGGGTGGGATATGCGCCGCCACAAAGCACAAATGCTTTAGGAATAGTTTGAGGAGCACAACAACGATTTTGAGGCGTTGACTTGGCCTCCAAATTCGCCAGATCTCAATCCAATGGAGCATCTGTGGGATGTGCTGAACAAACAAGTCCGATCCATGGAGGCCCCGCCTCGCAACTTACAGGACATCTTGGTGCCAGGTACCACAGCACACCTTCAGGGGTCTAGTGGAGGCCATGCCTCGATCGACGGGGGACCAACACAATATTAGGTCATAATGTTATGCCTGATCGGTGTATATATCCTTCAACTATTGTTCAGTTAGAAAAACACTGCATCAAAGTTTATGAGTTTATGCTTAAATCAAGAACAAATATCTGCCAGTGGGCTCCGAAAAAAAACTTGTTTTCCCTTTTAATGAATTTTATTTTTTCTGTCCCCATTTGTCACGATCCGGTTCCAATGAAAATTATGAAAAAGGTTCAAACAGGTTTCCACAGACAAAACTTGGCAATCCAGCAGCAGGAAGACAGCGTGTGATAAACAAACACACAATACCAGACACCAACTGAATGAAGAGGAGGAACTGGAAACACACAAGATGATTGAACTCAAACGATGAACAGGTGATGACTCAGAAACCATATAACAAACGAGGAGCAGGAAACGGGAACAAAGGAAAACAGGCAATAGATAGAAACCAATTAAAACGAAACCATAACAGGCCGTTCCTGACACGTTGGCAGATATACTGCATATATTTTTTTCAGAAAACAAGACTTAACCCTTAACCCTTAAATTTTCTGAATGGTTTCATGCATATAGTCATGTTACTAGTGTCCTATGTGAACATGTTCTGCATTTATTTCCCCCAGGTTTTAGTTTTTTTTCTTGAAAATCGTATTTGAATGTGCGGTGGGCAAATATGTCATATGCACCCCTTCAATGTCAAATTTGACTAGGAGGAGAACATTTGGCATCGAACTCAAAATAACTGCTTTCAACAGGTCAATCTTTAATCATAAACAAATTTATTGTGTATAAAAGTCGAAGAACATTCGATGCAAACTCAAAAAAGCTGCATCTATCTTATAATCTGTTGAATATGAAAATACAACAAACAACAAATACATTTGTCTTAAAGTGGTGGAACATAGTACAGAACAAAGTGCAGCCATTAAGTTCCCCTAACAGGGCATTGTGTATCAAAAAGTTAAATGAAAATAAATTACTATAAGGACGAAAAAATTACATCTCGCATCGATTCCAATCTGGATGAAGGGTCCTCAATATTATGGCCCTTACAAGAAATAATATCATAAAATATGATATATTTCCCTATCGAATTAAGGTCTACTGTACAGTAGTGATGTCAGTTAAAGGGTTAATTATATTTTAGGTGGGATATTATGACCAAAAATCTTGATTTATGAACCTGTTAACACAGTATACCCCATTTCCCCATTATATGTACTTACAAGACATTTGCCCACCGGCAATTATAGTTGCCGCTTGGACTTTTGACTAAGTGTACAAAAAACTATAGATCTATAGTATTGATAATTGATAATATATATATATATATATATCAAAAAAAAAAAAAAAACTTATTAGTAACATGAAAATAACCTTTGTTTGGGAGGGTTTGCCTTCATTATGCTTCCTGGAAGTATAGGGGTAGGAAGTTGGCAGTCGTTAATACCTTTTTTTTTTCTCTTGAAATCCTTTATTTGGTTGTTTTCTTGCGTGTCACTGAGATTAAAAACATGGATACTATCTAGAAAAATACTGACAAAAGGAAAATGACAACTATACACTGCGACAACTATAGTTGCCGGTGGGCTTAAATGGGTTAATATCTTCAGTCATTTAGCATTTTGCACATCTATCCTGATTTAAGAATGTTTAGATATTTGTGCTGGAAAACCAGACAGAAACACTGAGGAAGAGCATCATTATATTGCAGTGTTGACTTGTTTTTATAGGAATCACTTATAATGAAAGCTGACCTTGAAGAAGAGCAGGAGATGGGTCTGGTGAGGAGGCCATACGGTCCCGGGTCGACCGTCACCGCGGATCTGCTGGACTCCAGCTCACAGTGCAGGTCGGAGATAAACAGAAGCGGTGCCGGTTCTCTCCGGATGCTGTAGCGCTGCTGCCTGAGCACAACAACACCAGGAAACAGAATAAAAAACACTGCAACCAGCAGTGTTTTCACTGTTATACGGTAGGGGATGCTATTACACATCTGTGTTTTCACTGTTATACGGTAGGGGGCGCTATTACACAGCCGTGTTTTTACTGTTATACTGTAAGGGGTGCTATTACACATCCGTGTTTTTACTGTTATACGGTAGGGGGCGCTATTACACATCCGTGTTTTTACTGTTATACGGTAGGGGGCGCTATTACACATCCGTGTTTTTACTGTTATACGGTAGGGGGCGCTATTACACATCCGTGTTTTCACTGTTATACGGTAGGGGATGCTATTACACATCTGTGTTTTCACTGTTATACGGTAGGTGGTGTTGTTACACATCAGTGTTGTTACTGTTATACAGTAGGGGGCGCTATTACACATCCGTGTTTTTACTGTTATACGGTAGGGGGTGCTATTACACATCCGTGTTTTTACTGTTATAGGGTAGGGGGGCGCTATTACACATCTGTGTTTTCACTGTTATACGGTAGGGGATGCTATTACACATCCGTGTTTTTACTGTTATACGGTAGGGGGAGCTATTACACATCCGTGTTTTTACTGTTATACGGTAGGGGGCGCTATTACACATCCGTGTTTTTACTGTTATACAGTAGGGGGCGCTATTACACATCTGTGTTTTCACTGTTATACGGTAGGGGGCGCTATTACACATACGTGTTTTTACTGTTATACGGTAGGGGGCGCTATTACACATCTGTGTTTTTACTGTTATACTGTAGGGGGCGCTATTACACATCCGTGTTTTTACTGTTATACGGTAGGGGGCGCTATTACACATCCGTGTTTTTACTGTTATACTGTAGGGGGCGCTATTACACATCCGTGTTTTTACTGTAATACGGTAGGGGGCGCTATTACACATCTGTGTTTTCACTGTTATACGGTAGGGGGCGCTATTACACATCTGTGTTTTTACTGTTATACTGTAGGGGGCGCTATTACACATCCGTGTTTTTACTGTTATACGGTAGGGGGCGCTATTACACATCCGTGTTTTTACTGTTATACTGTAGGGGGCGCTATTACACATCTGTGTTTTTACTGTTATACGGTAGGGGGCGCTATTACACATCTGTGTTTTTACTGTTATACGGTAGGGGGCGCTATTACACATCCGTGTTTTTACTGTTATACAGTAGGGGGCGCTATTACACATCCGTGTTTTTACTGTTATACGGTAGGGGGCGCTATTACACATCTGTGTTTTTACTGTTATACTGTAGGGGGCGCTATTACACATCTGTGTTTTCACTATTATACTGTAGGGGGCGCTATTACACATCCGTGTTTTCACTGTTATACGGTAGGGGGCGCTATTACACATCTGTGTTTTCACTGTTATACAGTAGGGGGCGCTATTACACATCTGTGTTTTTACTGTTATACGGTAGGGGGCGCTATTACACATCTGTGTTTTCACTGTTATACGGTAGGGGGCACTATTACACATCCGTGTTTTCACTGTTATACTGTAGGGGGCGCTATTAAACATCTGTGTTTTTACTGTTATACTGTAGGGGGCGCTATTACACATCTGTGTTTTTACTGTTATACTGTAGGGGGCGCTATTACACATCCGTGTTTTCACTGTTATACGGTAGGGGGCGCTATTACACATCCGTGTTTTTACTGTAATACGGTAGGGGGCGCTATTACACATCCGTGTTTTCACTGTTATACGGTGGGGGGCGCTATTACACATCCGTGTTTTTACTGTTATACTGTAGGGGGCGCTATTACACATCCGTGTTTTCACTGTTATACAGTAGGGGGCGCTATTACACATCCGTGTTTTTACTGTTATACGGTAGGGAGCACTATTACATGTCCATGTTTTTACTGTTATACGGTAGGGGGCGCTATTACGCTTCTGTGTTTATACTGTTATACTGTAGGGGGCGCTATTACACATCTGTGTTTTCACTGTTATACGGTAGGGGGCGCTATTACGCTTCTGTGTTTATACTGTTATACTGTAGGGGGCGCTATTACACATCTGTGTTTTCACTGTTATACGGTAGGGGGCGCTATTACACATCCGTGTTTTTACTGTTATACGGTAGGGAGCGATATTACACGTCCGTGTTTTTACTGTTATACGGTAGGGGGGCTATTACACATCCGTGTTTTTACTGTTATACGGTAGGGGGCGCTATTACACATCCGTGTTTTTACTGTTATACGGTAGGGAGCGCTATTACACATCTGTGTTTTCACTGTTATACGGTAGGGAGCGCTATTACACATCTGTGTTTTCACTGTTATACGGTAGGGGGCGCTATTACACATCTGTGTTTTCACTGTTATACTGTAGGGGGCGCTATTACACATCTGTGTTTTCACTGTTATACTGTAGGGGGCGCTATTACACATCTGTATTTTCACTGTTATACGGTAGGGAGCTCTATTACACATCTGTGTTTTCACTGTTAAACGGTAGGGGGCGCTATTACACATCTGTGTTTTCACTGTTAAACGGTAGGGGGCGCTATTACACATCCGTGTTTTCACTGTTAAACGGTAGGGGGCGCTATTACACATCTGTGTTTTCACTGTTAAACCGTAGGGGGCGCTATTACACATCTGTGTTTTCACTGTTATACGGTAGGGAGCGCTATTACACATCTGTGTTTTCACTGTTATACTGTAGGGGGCGCTATTACACATCTGTATTTTCACTGTTATACGGTAGGGAGCGCTATTACACATCTGTGTTTTCACTGTTATACTGTAGGGGGCGCTATTACACATCTGTATTTTCACTGTTATACGGTAGGGAGCTCTATTACACATCCGTGTTTTCACTGTTAAACGGTAGGGGGCGCTATTACACATCTGTGTTTTCACTGTTAAACCGTAGGGGGCGCTATTACACATCTGTGTTTTCACTGTTAAACCGTAGGGAGCGCTATTACACATCTGTGTTTTTACTGTTATACGGTAGGGAGCGCTATTACACATCTGTGTTTTCACTGTTATACGGTAGGGAGCGCTATTACACATCTGTGTTTTCACTGTTATACTGTAGGGGGCGCTATTACACATCTGTATTTTCACTGTTATACGGTAGGGAGCTCTATTACACATCTGTGTTTTCACTGTTAAACGGTAGGGGGCGCTATTACACATCTGTGTTTTCACTGTTAAACGGTAGGGGGCGCTATTACACATCCGTGTTTTCACTGTTAAACGGTAGGGGGCGCTATTACACATCTGTGTTTTCACTGTTAAACCGTAGGGGGCGCTATTACACATCTGTGTTTTCACTGTTATACTGTAGGGGGCGCTATTACACATCTGTGTTTTCACTGTTATACTGTAGGGGGCGCTATTACACATCTGTGTTTTCACTGTTAAACGGTAGGGGGCGCTATTACACATCTGTGTTTTCACTGTTATACGGTAGGGGGCGCTATTACACATCTGTGTTTTCACTGTTAAACCGTAGGGGGCGCTATTACACATCTGTGTTTTCACTGTTAAACGGTAGGGGGCGCTATTACACATCTGTGTTTTCACTGTTAAACGGTAGGGGGCGCTATTACACATCTGTGTTTTCACTGTTAAACCGTAGGGGGCGCTATTACACATCTGTATTTTCACTGTTAAACGGTAGGGGGCGCTATTACACATCTGTGTTTTCACTGTTATACTGTAGGGGGCGCTATTACACATCTGTGTTTTCACTGTTATACTGTAGGAGGCGCTATTACACATCTGTGTTTTCACTGTTAAACGGTAGGGGGCGCTATTACACATCTGTGTTTTCACTGTTAAACCGTAGGGGGCGCTATAACACATCTGTGTTTTCACTGTTAAACCGTAGGGGGCGCTATTACACATCTGTGTTTTCACTGTTATACGGTAGGGGGCGCTATTACACATCTGTGTTTTCACTGTTAAACGGTAGGGGGCGCTATTACATATCTGTGTTTTCACTGTTAAACGGTAGGGGGCGCTATTACACATCTGTGTTTTCACTGTTATACTGTAGGGGGCGCTATTACACATCTGTATTTTCACTGTTAAACGGTAGGGGGCGCTATTACACATCTGTGTTTTCACTGTTATACTGTAGGGGGCGCTATTACACATCTGTGTTTTCACTGTTATACTGTAGGAGGCGCTATTACACATCTGTGTTTTCACTGTTAAACGGTAGGGGGCGCTATTACACATCTGTGTTTTCACTGTTAAACCGTAGGGGGCGCTATAACACATCTGTGTTTTCACTGTTAAACCGTAGGGGGCGCTATTACACATCTGTGTTTTCACTGTTATACGGTAGGGGGCGCTATTACACATCTGTGTTTTCACTGTTAAACGGTAGGGGGCGCTATTACACATCTGTGTTTTCACTGTTAAACGGTAGGGGGCGCTATTACATATCTGTGTTTTCACTGTTATACTGTAGGGGGCGCTATTACACATCTGTGTTTTCACTGTTATACTGTAGGGGGCGCTATTACACATCTGTGTTTTCACTGTTATACTGTAGGGGGCGCTATTACACATCTGTGTTTTCACAGTTAAACCGTAGGGGGCGCTATAACACATCTGTGTTTTCACTGTTAAACCGTAGGGGGCGCTATAACACATCTGTGTTTTCACTGTTAAACGGTAGGGGGCGCTATTACACATCTGTGTTTTCACTGTTAAACGGTAGGGGGCGCTATTACACATCTGTGTTTTCACTGTTATACGGTAGGGGGCGCTATTACACATCTGTGTTTTCACTGTTAAACCGTAGGGGGCGCTATAACACATCTGTGTTTTCACTGTTAAACGGTAGGGGGCGCTATAACACATCTGTGTTTTCACTGTTAAACCGTAGGGGGCGCTATAACACATCTGTGTTTTCACTGTTAAACGGTAGGGGGCGCTATTACACATCTGTGTTTTCACTGTTAAACGGTAGGGGGCGCTATTACACATCCGTGTTTTTACTGTTATACTGTAGGGGGCGCTATTACACATCTGTGTTTTCACTGTTAAACCGTAGGGGGCGCTATTACACATCTGTGTTTTCACTGTTATACTGTAGGGGGCGCTATTACACATCTGTGTTTTCACTGTTAAACCGTAGGGGGCGCTATTACACATCTGTGTTTTCACTGTTAAACCGTAGGGGGCGCTATTACACATCCGTGTTTTTACTGTTAAACCGTAGGGGGCGCTATTACACATCTGTGTTTTCACAGTTAAACCGTAGGGGGCGCTATTACACATCTGTGTTTTCACTGTTAAACCGTAGGGGGCGCTATTACACATCTGTGTTTTCACTGTTAAACCGTAGGGGGCGCTATTACACATCTGTGTTTTCACTGTTAAACCGTAGGGGGCGCTATTACACATCCGTGTTTTTACTGTTATACTGTAGGGGGCGCTATTACACATCCGTGTTTTTACTGTTATACTGTAGGGGGCGCTATTACACATACGTGTTTTTACTGTTATACTGTAGGGGGCGCTATTACACATCTGTGTTTTCACTGTTATACGGTAGGGGGCGCTATTACACATCTGTGTTTTCACTGTTAAACCGTAGGGGGCGCTATTACAGATTGTTTTCTGAAAAATGTTCCAAACGTGAGTTTTTGCTTAATACAAAAGCAATTGGGTCGGAACATTTTTCTTGTTGTCCTTTGAATTAAGTAGATTTTTCTGACTCCATTGCAGATATTTTCTATAAAACGACAGAAACACAGAGGAAGAAGATGATTTTCTGCAGTGTTCATATGAATCTCCTCAGGCCAGATTCCTCTCACTGTGATTTATTTCAGAATCTCTGTCTTCTAGATCTCCAGATTAAGTCTTGCCTCTGGGAACTTATTTTAACTGCAGACTTTGGCACGTGTTTTTCCACTCACATCCAGGAGATGCTGATGACTCTATAGAGCACGACCCATCCTTCCCACAATGCACCAGGCGGGTCAACAGGAAGTGGCCCAGGTAGTTGGTGGCAAAACGTGCCTCGTCTCCATCTCTGGTTCTGCCTTCAGGAACCAGCATAACATCCGCTGACATGAAAACACAGAGCACAAGAT
>CM042243.1:2458381-2528381 GCA_023566225.1 Romanogobio albipinnatus | reverse complement strand
ACTGCTTACGGACTCCGCCCTATTAGCATAAACCCCGCCCACGACTGCTGATGGACTCTGCCCTATTAGCATAAACCACAATTGTTGACAGACTCCGCCCTACTAACATACACCCTGCCCACACTGCTGACAGACTCCGCCCTATTAGCATAAACCACGACTGATGAAGGACTCCACCCTATCAGCATAAACCACGACTGCTGACACACAACGCCCTATTAGCATACACCCCACCCACACTGCTGACAGAATCCGCCCTATTAGCATAAACCATGACTGCTGACGGACTCTGCCCTATTAGCATACACCCCGCCCACACTGCTGACAGAATCCGCCCTATTAGCATAAACCATGACTGCTGACGGACTCTGCCCTATTAGCATAAACCACGACTGCTGACAGAATCCGCCCTATTAGCATAAACCATGACTGCTGACGGACTCTGCCCTATTAGCATACACCCCGCCCACACTGCTGACAAACTCCGCCCTATTAGCATAAACCCCGCCCACGACTGCTGACGGACTCTGCCCTATTAGCATAAACCAGGACTGCTTACGGACTCCACCCTATTAGCATAAACCCCACCCACACTGCTGACAGACTCCGCCCTATTAGCATAAACCCCGCCCACGACTGCTGATGGACTCTGCCCTATTAGCATAAACCACAATTGTTGACGGACTCCGCCCTATTAGCATATTTTGAGCTGAAACGTCACAGACACATTCTGGGGACACCTGAGACGCATATTACATCAGTATCACACAAGTAAAAAGACGCATAATAGGATTCCTTTAAAGCTACACTGTGTGATATTTTCCCCCATCTAGTGGTGAAAAGGTATATGACCATCCAGTGAATTTTAGTTTCTGTTCCTCTCAATTCCGATTTCGTTTCAACTCCTACGGTGGCCGATTTAGTCCAAGATTAACATGTTTCCAGTTCGACCTCGTCCACATTCGACACGGTGCCTGTGGGATATTCTGTGCGCAGTGGGATGGTTGGAACTCAACTGGCCTAATTATTCGGCTAGAAAGAACTGCAGCTAATCCAGAGTGAACTTTGAGGATAGTAATGTTTATTCAGTCATCCAATTGCAAGGCATAAACAGGTTTGCGTGGATATGTACATAAATGTGGTTTCTGTGAGAGAACAAATAAGGATGGTAAATATACATACACAGTTAAGAACTGTATAACTATACGTATAAGTTACATTTGTATAATGTAATCGTAAACCAGAGCTTATTGTACCATATAGGCGCTAAATGCAGCTGCATTAATAGCACTGCAGTGCGCTCTGTATAACTGCCGATCAGACCTGATACATATTTCCATCAACATACATTACAAGCAAATATTTTCTATAAACGAATAAACATTGTTGATAACAAAATAACTGAATGATTATTCAAATAGGTGAGCATTACGCTATTGTATGTTGACACAAAAGTACTTCTGAGGTGAAATCAACTGAATTACGCAATGACACACTCTGAAACACATCTACAATGACAATAACTATTATTACTTACGGAGTTATTAACGCACAGAAATACCACACAAGGAAAAACAGACTTTTGAGGAATAAACAAGCCAGGAAAACTCCGTATAACTCTGTTACTGGACGCCGCTGAGATGAAAACTCTCTGCACATGCACCAGACAAGTCTGAACAAGTTGACGCGCACATGCGCGAGGCAAGGAATTTTGTACAGTGCCATCGAGTATTAAAACCGGTTAAAACGCGAAAGGCGAAGCTTGAATTTACGGGTATGTCCCTCTTTGGCTAATGTACTTTCAAGATGGAGGGGCAACATGGCGACCACCGTTAGATCCCCTTCCCCGTATGTATTTTCAATGGCATATTATAAACTTACGAGAATACTTTATTACTTGAAAGAAGTAAATATACATTAATGAGCACATATATTTTTGAAAGAACTAAGTGTTTTTAGCTAAGAACAGACAAAAAAAGTTACACAGTGTAGCTTTAAGAACTGATATTGGTTCAACAAAATGAGAAAAGATTAAAATCGAGAAATGTTTAACCCAGCTCCATTGGGAACGTACCATTGTTGATGAGCATGTGCAGCGGGAGACGTCGATCCTTAAATCTCCGGACAAACCCTCGCGCCGACCTCAAAGACGCCACGTCTAAAAACTCAAAGTCAGCTGTGGAAACACAAAACCACATGCACATGTTACCAGGATAGGACAGACTTTTATTGTCCCGAAGGAAATTTGTCTTGGACACATACAATACAGTGTCTGCTATTTAAATACAAGTAACATAATACATGCATACAGTACACACACACACACACACTGCCTACAGTACACACACACACACACACACACACACTGCCTACAGTACACACACAGACTGCCATCATCCAACCAATTGCACACTGCCCACCATACAACACACCTGTAATCATCATAATGATACAATTTAAAAAATACTCTATTCTCAAATACTCTTAAGATTTTATAAGGTCAATATTTTTTTAAAGAGAAAAATTATTGCATGCACTACAAAATTACAGATAAATCAGCATGTTTGAATGAACCTCTTGAGTGAATGATTAAGTGATTCACTCATAAAGACTTCACTTGTTTCATTACTGGATGAATCAGTGTTTTTAAACAAATCTCTTGAATGAATTATTCAATGACTCACTCATAAAGACTTGTTTCATTACTGGATGAATCAAGTGTTTTTGAATGAACCTCTTGAATTAATGATTCAATGACTCACTCATAAAGACTTCACTTGTTTCATTGCTGGATGAATCAGTGTTTTTGAACAAATCTCTTGAATGAATGATTCAATGACTCACTCATAAAGACTTCACTTGTTTCATTACTGTATGAATCAGTGTTTTTAAACAAATCTCTTGAATGAATGATTCAATGACTCACTCATAAAGACTTCACTTGTTTCATTACTGGATGAATCAGTGTTTTTGAACGAATCTCTTGAATGAATGATTCAATGACTCACTCATAAAGACTTGTTTCATTACTGGATGAATCAGTGTTTTTGAATGAACCTCTTGAATTAATGATTCAATGACTCACTCATAAAGACTTCACTTGTTTCTTTGCTGGATGAATCAGTGTTTTTGAACAAATCTCTTGAATGAATGATTCAATGACTCACTCATAAGGACTTGTTTCATTACTGGATGAATCAAGGTGTTTCTCAATGTCAAGGATCCTTCCTCTGCAGGACTGATCCTTCCAAGTCACTTCCTTCAGAGGCTAGGCGAGGCTCCTCTTAAGCATTCGGAGAACAGGCAAATGGAACAGGCTAGCAAGTGCACGTCAGCCTCATTACGTCAGTGAAAAGGTCCGTTAGCGTCCGTTATCAATAACGTCATTTGTATACGGTTGTAATTTGTACTGGCATTTACAAGTTAAACTTTACTTATATTTACTACGGTTATAACAAATGTTTGGTAACGTAAATACTTACACTTGAAAGCATATTGCCCCGTTAACGCTCCGACTCTGCCAACGTCTGATAATTTATATTTTTTGAACAAGATAGCAAAGCTGCGCGCATAGGATTGTGGGTGATTTGAGAACGCTAAGTGCGCGAAGTCTACTCGTATGCATCCTTTCCTGTATATGGCATATTTTTCGAACGAAGGACTCAGACCTTGGTTGAAATTCCGAGGATCCTCGACATTGGAACAGTCCTTCGACGGACGTCGATGACGTAGCATCCTCGGAATTCTGGCTTCCGAGGATCCTTCCTTGACATTGAGAAACGCCTTCAGTGTTTTTGAATGAACCTCTTGAATTAATGATTCAATGACTCACTCATAAAGACTTCACTTGTTTCGAATTACAAAAGCGTCCTCACCTGTTCTGACTGTAGTGATTAGCATCTATCTAATACGCTTGTTAGCGCTGGTGCGGTTCAGCCTCCTCGTGTGAAGACCGAGTCAGGTAAAGACATCGACTCTACTCTGCGTGACTCCACTCGAGCAAGGACACCGACAAGACTCTTGAGTATAGCTTTCCTTCTACTTTGTCCACTTTTGTGTTTTGCTTGTTTTCATCTGTTTATTTCTCTGACCCGTATTCACTATTACCACATACACCCATAAATCACGCTCAGTACATTCTAGACGCCGTAATCCTAATAATCTGCGTAGTGTACCTATTTCCTCTGCTACATTAATGTCCATTCCAATTGGTCTCTGGATCTGCCAGACTGCTGTAAACAGAGCAGACTTTATTTAGTCTATTTCCACTCATTCACATCTCAGTCTCATGGCTCTAACTGAAACCTGGATCAAACCAGAAGACACTGCCACTCCTGCAGCTCTCTCAAATAATTTCACTTTTTCACACACCCCTCGTCCGACAGGGAGGGGCGGAGGTACTGGTCTGCTCATCTCAAATGATTGGAAATTTGAGCCCATTCCTTCTCTATCTGGCAACTGCTCATTTGAATCACACTCAATCACTATCACTCACCCTGCAAAAATCCATGTTGTAGTTATTTATCGCCCTCCAGGTCAACTGGGTAACTTCTTGGAGGAATTGGATATGTTACTCTCTCACGTCCCTGAGGATGCCACTCCTCTGGTACTGCTCGGTGACTTCAACATCCAACTTGATAAACACCAGGCTGTAGACTTCACCACTCTTCTGACCTCATTTGACCTTAAGCGAGTATCTACTACAGCTACTCACAAATCAGGTAACCATTTGGACCTTATCTACACACACTACTGCTCCACAGACGACACTTTAGTTGGTCCATTGCACACCTCAGATCACTTTCTCATCACTCTTAACCTCCTACTGACTCCTGACACAACACACTCCTCCCCAGATCACCTTTCTGCATAATCTATGCTTGCTCTCTCCCTCCCACTCTCTCCCTCCCACTCTCTATCCACTATGGTTTCATCCTCACTCCCTCCACCTTCTCAGTTCTCAGCACTGGACACTAACAGTGCTACTGACACTCTTTGCTCCACTCTAACATCTTGCTTAGACAACTTCTGTCCCATTTCATCCAGGCCAGCCCGCACAGGCTCGGATAAGCCCACTGCTTAAGAAACCCTCTCTGAACCCAGCACTTTTAGAAAACTACAGACCGGTATCCCTTCTGCCTTTCATTGCAAAGACACTTGAGCGAGTTGTGTTTAACCAGCTCTCAACGTTTCTTGAACAGAACAACCTCCTGGATATCAACCAATCCGGCTTCAAAAGCGGCCACTCAACTGAGACTGCCCTGCTCTCGGTTACGGAGGCACTGAGATGGGCAAGAGCAGCTTCCAAATCCACAGTACTTATCTTACTGGATTTGTCTGCTGCTTTTGACACAGTTAACCACCAGATCCTCCCGTCAACTCTCATGAAGATGGGCATCTCAGGAACTGCTCTCCAGTGGCTCAAGTCTTATCTCTCAGGTAGGTCCTTCAGGGTGTCATGGAGAGGTGATTGTCTAAGTCACATCCTCTAGCCACTGGAGTTCCACAGGGCTCAGTGCTTGGACCACTTCTCTTCTCCATCTACATGTCATCACTGGGATCTGTCATTCAGAAACATGGCTTTTCCTATCACTGCTATGCGACGACACTCAACTCTACTTCTCATTTCAACCAGATGATCCCACAGTTGGTGTTCGTATCGCTGCCTGCCTAACAGACATTTCTGCCTGGATGAAGGAGCATCACCTGCAACTCAACCTTGCAAAGACAGAACTGCTTGTGGTCTCAGCCAACCCAGCACTTCATCACAATCTCTCCATTCAGCTAGGATCATCAACCATAACTCCGTCCAGGACAGCCAGGAACCTTGGAGTTGTGATTGATGATCAGCTAAAATTCACTGACCACATTACTGCAACAACCCGGTCCTGCAGATTTGCATTATATAACATCAGGAAGATTAGACCCTTCCTATCAGAGCATGCCACACAACTCCTGGTCCAAGCTCTTGTTCTCTCCAGACTGGACTACTGTAATGATCTTCTAGTGGGCCTTCCGGCATGCACTATCAAACCCTTGCAGCTGATCCAGAATGCAGTGGTGAGGGTGGTCTTTAACGAGCCGAAGAGAGCGCACGTCACGCCTCTCTTCATCAGTCTCCACTGGCTGCCAATAGCCGCTTGCATCAAATTCAAGGCACTGGTGCTCGCCTTCAAAGCAACCACTGGCTCTGCACCAATATACCTAAACTCGCTTGTTCAGACTTACACACCCTCCAGGAGCTTACGTTCTGCCAGTGAACGACGCCTTGTGGTGCCATCCCAGAGAGGCATGAAATCACTCTCACTGACCTTTTCCTGGACCGCCCCCACCTGGTGGAATGACCTGCCTATGTCAAGTCGAGCAGCCGAGTCTGTAGCCATTTTCAAAAAACAGCTAAAGACACATCTCTTCCAGCAGCACCTGACCAATCAAGAATAGCACTTAACATTCTATTCATTTTCTGTCTGTCTAATTTATTTAAAAAAATAAAATAAAATAAAAGTTCTGTGTTGGATTAACTGAGACTTGTTACAGCACTTACATACTGTTGCCCTTGACTGTTCTAGCAGCTTCTATTGCTCTCATTTGTAAGTCGCTTTGGATAAAAGCGTCTGCTAAATTACTAAATGTAAATGTAAATGTAAGTACTTCTGTGATTATCTGAATAATTGTAAGACAGAAATAATGATCCTGTGTGTTGAAAAGACTGTTTGTGAAGCTGTTTCATATCTACACATGACAACGGCTCTCTCTGGATCAGAACACAGATCTGAACATTGTCAAAGGTTTAATAGAGGGAGGCGAATGGCATGAGTGTCTGAATCAGGGTCACAATCTTTTCACAATAAATTGTGCAGCTCTCTACTGCACATACATGTTAGTATGCTATTCTGAACATGATCTGAAGCTGTTCGTCATTAAACCTGTTCAGACAGGAGCTTCAGACCCCCCAGCCATTTTTACACAACAATTGAACAATGTTTCTGTCACCTAGCATTGGCAGATCCGTCACAGAGAAAGTATTTGCTTGCAGCAGAGATGACTGCCGCCCACCTTCCCTCTCAGAAAACCCACAATCCTCTGCTTCAAACAACGCACTAATCAAGACACAAATAAACTCATAACAAATGGTTACTTCTGGGTGACATGTCTCAGGCTACTAAATACAACTTTATTGTTATTTTTTTTATTATCTTTACCAATTTTTAGTCTTGAGCTTTCTTCCCAGGAACCAACACGTCACAATATTCCTCATTATAATAATGAATACGCAGAATAAAGGGGCGGGGCCTGGTTGAGTTAATTAGTAGTGTGTTGAAACTGGCGGTTATGTTAAGGGGCGGGGCATTACCCAAGCAGCAATCACAACACACTGCTCCAGCCGACCAATCAGAGCACATTGTGCTTTTCAGAAGGAGGGGCTTCATAGAGACAGGAACTAAACAGAGCGTTACTGACAGACTGGGAAGAGAGGAGCCGCAACAATGGAGAATATGAGGAAATAATGCATATTTTTAACATCCAAGCATGAATCCATTCTAGTAGAGCCCAAAAACAACATCAAAAGGGCATAATAGGTCCTCTTCAACACATATTCCTGTCGGAGTGGGCAATTCTTGTGCAGAATAAATTGGATCTGACTCTATGTCGAGACTCACGTTATGACCCTGTACAGAATCACAGAGGCGTGTCAACAAGTTCAATTACATACAATGGCTTTGGAAAATGATTTCAGTCTGAAATGCAGCACATAAAGCTCTGCAATGCGGCCGCAGCCTTCATTAACCTCAGGAAAACTCCCGTCCAAATGGCACACAGTCCCAGAGGACGGCCGGCCGGTCCGGTTAGACCGTATCGTGAGAGACAACAGGAGCAGACGTGGCCTGAGACTATAAAACGGCCGTGTGTGTGTTACCAGCGAGCGGCAGTAAAGCGGCTGGCATTTCAGGCCTGCGGGAGCAAGTTAACCTCATTCACACTTTTACACAGTCAATGCTGGAGAGCCTTCAGGGGAGACATGAAATAAATAGATACAGAGCATAAAGAACGTCTGATCCGTGAGAACCGGACGCTTACCGCTTTAACATACAACACGCTTTCGGCATTGTTTTCTTCATTAATTCAGAATCACAATGCATTAAAAACACATTAAAACCATTCATATTCAGTCATACTAGTAGCAATATCAACTTAAATATAGACTATTGTAAGTGTATATTTCTGAAAGATCATGTGACACTGAAGACTGGAGTAATGATACTGAAAATTCAGGAATAAATTACACTTTACTATATATTCACATAGAAAACAGGGATAATATTGCATATTTTTTAATGTCTTTTTAATCAAATAAATGCAGCCTTAGTGTGCACGTCAAGTCATATTTTCTCTGTAAGGAATCTGCACTCTTTACACCTCTGGATTTGCTATATCGTATATATTGTTTTACATGTATAATAAATATCCAACTTTAGTTTATACACAAAGCTGTGTGATTATACGGTTTACATTTTGCGATGATATAAACAATCACACAGTGCAGATTTGCTATATCATATACACTATATTGCCAAAAGTATTGGGACACCCAAATCACTGAGTTCAGGTGCTCAATCACTTCATGGTCACAGGTGTATAAATCAAGCACTAGGCATGCAGACGCTTCTACACACATTTTCAGGGGTTGGGCTTGGCCCCTTAGTTTCAGTGAAAGGAACTCTTAATGCTTCACCAAGACATTTTGGACAATTTCATGCTCCCGAATTTGTGGGAACAGTTTGGGGATGGCCTCTTCCTGTCCCAACATGAAAGCGCCGCTCCATAAAGACATGGATGAGCGAATCCATAAAGACATGGATGAGCTGAAGGAAAGAGAAACACAAGAACTACAACTGACTTCAGACACAGCCGAAGATGAAATCTCTGAAGATAAAGGAAGACATGAAACCTCTGAAGATCTCAGCAGAGGAGGAACTCCACAATTATACTGTACGTCTACAGAAGCTCTTATTGAGAATTAACAGAAGTTTAGATGGTAATGTTTTATTTGGTCACCATTATGGTGATCAGTGTTTCTTTTAGTTGGCCAGTTTGACTCGAAAAGTGTTCACCAAAACACATAACACTTGTTGGAATTATACTAGCCAGACGAAGTCTGAGCATTGAGACATACGCAACTAAAACTTTGCTCTTTTTATCATCATCCCTTCGTCTCCTGCTTCTGCTTGTATGTGGCTTTCTGAGTCAAACTCTCATGTTGATAGAAGACTGTTAATAGAGTCTTGAGGTACCAGACAAGGCTGTTCACACACACACACCAGACAACGGATATATTTTGACAAGAACCGGTGTCCAAGGCTGGATTTGACATTTCTGACATGCAGGGGCAATTCTAGGATTTTCATTCTAGGGCGGCTCAGCCTCCAGTGAGGGTATGAAAAAAAAAATGTATTTTAGTTTAGGGTCCAATTCTCACTATTAACTAATAGCTTATTAGTATGCATATTAGGATATTGGCTGTTTATTATTACTTATAAAGTAAATATTAATGCCTTATTCTGCATGACCATATTGTACATCCCTTAATCATAACAATGTAGGCAGGTTTATAATCACTGAAGTCCCAAATGTGAGGTAGTTAAGGGGTTCATTTCTATGATCTACATATGTGCATTTTAAGATGTTCTGAACGCCAAAAAATGAGAAAACAACAGCTTGAAAACCATGTCAGTGGGCAGATATGACTGATAAAGGTTTTCCATTTTCGTCAGTGAATACAGTAAACATATGTTTAACTGATATTTACATGTTTTATGAATCATTTTCATAGATGGTAACTAGGTAACTAAATGTATTAAATTAATTTACAATATGCATACATTCATTATTAATCTTATGCCTAATCTGATGAAAACTGCTTTGTTAATATTTCTTGTTTGTTAATTATATAATAAATGTTTTATATTATATTATAAAAGACGGGCCGAAGCCGAAGCCTCCCGCCAGTTTCATATGTGAATCACACATTTTTTAGGGGGGCTGGACTGAAGCTCCCCTAAAAAGGGCCTAGTGATGCCCATGATGACATGATTCCATCCGATCTAACACTCTTTGACAATTATTTGATTGCATTTTGTCCATCCTGAGCCAAGGATCCCAACGATATAAGACACTCGAGAGACTGCGATAAATGGTTTAGGTGCCCACATGAAAAAATACTATAGTATATTACAGTAAAATTACTCTAGTAAATACTATAGTGTTTTTGAACCATACTATAGTAAAGATACTACAGTAAATTGTAGTATATTATAGTATTTACTACACTTTGTTAATTTACTATAGTATATTTACTATAGTACGGTTCAAAAACACTATAGTATTTACTAGAGTAATTTTACTATAATATACTATAGTATTTTTACTATAGTACAGTTCAAAAACACTATAGTATTTACTAGAGTAATATAATATAGTATTTTTTCATGTGGGTGTCTATGAGCCATTCTGTACTTTTGAGCGCTGTAGCGCCACCATCAGGCCGATTGGGACGAGCTTTGGTGTAGTTGTAGACAGGGTGGGTACTACCATCCCTCAGAGTTTCAAGTCTCTACGACTTATGGTTTGGGCTGCTCGATCACTTTTATGGGAGAATGTTGATCCTTGGAAACTCTAACAATCACAGTAGAGTTTCAGCGCTGGGCACTTGAAGCCCTAAAAATCGTACTCACACAAAGCCTTTGAACAGCAGTGTACAGTGAATGTTCAATGCATCGGTCAGTCGTGTGAACAAACTACATCTCCCATCACTCTCTGCGGCAGAACAGAGGAATATGGATTTCCAAACTTGTAAGAAGGAACAGTGAGACCTACTGAAGCACAAAATCTGGTTATAGTTCCATCCGAGTTCCCATTTCATTCAATTAAATGAGGATGGAGGATGAGAAAGTCTACATTAGCTGTATCCATTTATCAACCCTGACCTGGATTAAGTCTCATTTTGTCCTGGAGTCGCGCAACCGATCCACAGAGAGCGGATTCATTCGTCTTTACAAAGAGCCCGTAGGGCGCGGAGCAAACGCTGCGTCCACAAACACCATTACATGTTCTGTCTGCTAGATCAACTGCAGCTGATGTGATGAGCGCAGACAGGGCTGAGGGCTAAAGCACTCGCGCTGCATCTCAGCCGACTCCGGCGGGAATGAGACGACAGATGCAACACGCGCCAGCCGGGCCCGGACGACTTAAACGCACGCTTATTACGCTTTAAAAACAGCACAAAACAACCACGCAAACATGCTACATTACTATCACACCATTGCATTGCGAACATCAGGAAAAAGTTGGATAGGGAAGAAAATACTGACTAAAAACGGATCAACTGCAACAGCAATGCAAACGTGCCATCATCATGTGTGGAACATCAAGTGTTCATTTCAAAATTGCATCGTTGAGGGAAAAGTTGCTTTGATGCATGTCACGTTTTATTATTACATTCAGAAATAATCTGATATACAGTCAATAAAACAGGTTTACAAGCAATATAGACATGCATTTACTTCGCCTCTCCACCATAAATCCTTCACATTTAACTGCCTTTAGGACAGGCATGAACAACATTTATAAAACAAACATAAATTATCATTATGAACAACATTTATAGTAAACAAATTCTTTTAAAGCCAAACTTTAAACTGCGTGTGGGAAATGGCCTAAATAAACTCGCTCCGCACGCTTGATGTTCATTGCATGATATGATTTAGCTCTGGATTAAAAGTTGTAGCATGTTTCAGGTGTAGCCTATTATTCTATTTATCCAGTCCTGTGCAAATAAAGCTGGGAACTAGAAATACACTGCTAATTTTTAAATTTATCAAGACAATTTTGAGTGTGAGTGTGTGTGTATATTTATATATTTATGCATTTGGCAGACGCTTTTATCCAAAGCGACTTACAGTGTCCTTATTACAGGGACAATCCCCCTGGAGCAACATGGAGTAATGTGCCTTGCTCAAGGACACACTGGTGGTGACCGCTGGGATCGAACCAGCAACCTTCTGCATATCAGTTCAGTGGTTTAACCCACTGGACCACCATCTCCACATCAAAAATCATCAAAATCAGCAACATGTATGCTTGACCCTGTACCGACTAGAATTTTAAAAGAGATGCTACCAGAGGTCATAGATCCTCTTCTTAATATCATTAATTCATCTTTGTCATTAGGTAATGTACCGACAACTTTTAAGTTGGCTATTATTAAACCACTTCTTAAAAAAACGCAACTTGATCCTACAGAATTAGTCAATTATAGGCCAATCTCAAATCTACCCTTCCTGTCAAAAATACTTGAAAAGGCAGTGTCTTTACAATTATGTTCATTTTTAGAAAGAAATGGTATCTGTGAGGATTTCCAGTCAGGATTTAGACCGTATCATAGTACTGAGACTGCTCTCATCAGAGTTACACATGATTTACTCTTATCATCCGATCGTGGCTGTATCTCTCTATTAGTGTTACTCGATCTTAGCGCTGCATTTGATACCATCGACCACAACATTCTTTTGAATAGACTCGAAAATTATGTAGGTATTAGTGGAATTGCTTTGTCATGGTTTAAATCATACCTATGTGACCGTTATCAGTATGTAGCAGTAAATGAAGAGATGTCACACCGATCACAAGTTCAGTATGGAGTACCGCAAGGCTCAGTGCTAGGACCGCTGCTCTTCACCCTGTACATGCTACCACTGGGAGATATCATTAGGAAGCATGGCATTAGTTTTCATTGTTATGCTGACGATACTCAGCTCTATATTTCTTCACGCCCTGAAGAAACTTACCAATTCACAAGATTAACGGAATGCATAGCCGCCATAAAACATTGGATGACCGGTAATTTCCTGCAACTCAATTCAGAAAAAAACTTAATTTTTAATTATTGGACAAAAAAGCTCCACAAGTAGTAACCTAGAATACTGTCTAACACTTGATGGCTGCTCTGTCAAGTCTTCGTCGTCAGTGAGGAACCTGGGTGTGCTCTTTGATACCAATCTTTCATTTGAAAGCCACGTTTCTAGCATCTGTAAAACTGCATTCTACCATCTTAAAAATATATCAAAATTACGGCACATGCTCTCAATGCAAAATGCTGAACAGTTAGTTCATGCGTTCATGACCTCAAGGCTAGATTATTGTAATGCTCTACTGGGTGGTTGCCCTGCTCGCTTAATAAACAAACTCCAGCTGGTCCAAAACGCAGCAGCTCCAGTTCTTACTAGAACCAGGAAGTGTGACCATATTAGCCCAGTTCTGTCAACACTGCACTGGCTGCCTATTAAACATTGCATACATTTTAAAATCTTGCTTATTACTTACAAAGCACTAAATGGTTTAGCTCCCCAATACTTGAGCAAGCTCTTAACATATTATACTCCATCACGTCTACTGCGCTCTCTAAACTCTGGCCAGTTGTTAATACCGAGAATATCCAAATCAACTGCAGGCGGTCGATCCTTTTCCTATTTAGCTCCTAAACTCTGGAACAGTCTTCCTAGCACTGTTCGGGAAGCAGACACACTCTGTCAGTTTAAATCTAGACTAAAAACACATCTCTTTACTGTGGCATACACATAAAACACCTTTTCAATGAATTGATTGTTAGGCTGCATTAACTAGGTCAGCCGGAACCGGGAACACTTCCCATAACACCTGATATACTCGTGACATCATCAGAAGAATGGCATCTACGCTAATGATAGTCTCTCTGTTTTATCCCGAGGTTTACTGCAGTCAGCCGGATCCGGGCCGTATCCAGATCAGATGGTGGACCTGCGCCCAGAAAAGACCAACACAGGACCCCGAAGTGTCTGAGAGACCGTGATTAGACTCCCCCTGCAACTGCCTCATCGACACGGCATCCTCAATAAACCCGTCTCCAGCGTGATGACTCCGATTGTTCCAATATTACAATTAAATAATACTTAAATCGATATGTCATCCTCAATAAACCCGTCTCTAGCGTGTTGCCTCCGATCTATTATGACCTCTGACCTGTAAAGTTGCCAGAATAATAATATTAATAATAATAATAATAATAATAATAATAATATTTGTAAAAAAGTCCACCCTTCACAAATGGACTCTTCCAAACTCCCCCACCTCTGTTCGTGACTTGGACTGTTCAAGAAAAACTTTCCGCGGAGTTGTAAACAAGCTATCAGTGAGTGAGGCTGCAGAGATGCGATTGTATATAGTTATTAACATTTAAATTAGTCAGAAGTGCCATTGACAGTTCTTGTGGATTGTGTGTGCGTGCAACTGATTGTAAGTATTTCGCGTCATTAGTGATTATTGCTAAGAGACAGGAAAGAGCGCTACCGCGGCATTCCGCGTGAATGTTTACAGTAATAATTCGGTTTGCACATTATGTTGTTGCATAAATACCTTGTATTAAGGCCATATAATCTCACTGTGTTCTTATCAGTAAAGTATTTGATGCTGCACTTATATTGTATAGACTTTAAAGTGTCTCAGGGAACATGTACGAGCATGTTATTCATACAAGTTAGACGCATGCGCTGTAAACACTACGTGCAATAGGCTGGCGGTGCGATAGCATAAACATTTTATTGAGTCTGTAATGCATATATTTGGGTTTATAGCTATTTATTTAATGTGCAATTTAATATGATGCTTAAAACTAATAGTGAAGTGCTTTTTTATAGTTAAGTATTGTTTATAGATCTGTGATTGTACATTTATGTTTATTCATATTTGTATATTGCTTGTTTACAGAACCACACGCACTCCCATGACAAACCCTAATAAATAATCTTGAAGTACAGACTGGTGTGAGACATAATGTTCTGACCGGACATCCTGTAGCCGTTCAATTACTCCGAACCAGAAATATAGAGGGTGAACAGCAGTTTTTACATGGTCCTTCGAGCCGGATGAGTGGACTGTTGCAGCCATGTCTCACCCAGAAAGAGATCCCCCTGCTGTGCGACCAAGAAGAAGAGTAAACCCTCCAGTTTACTTTGAAGACTACGAGCTCAGTATACCTGGGCCTCGTCAACAGCAACCACGGTCACCTAGCTACCAGGGTGCACATGATGATAAACCACCAAGTACTACAGGTCATTCCAGATCCACTTCACCAGTTAGCCAAGCATCGGAGCGGTCAGAATGGATACTGAATGACCAGTGGGATCGCACTTCTGAAAGACTGAGAGAGGAGAATGCTGCATTGCAACGGCAAGTGAGACAGCTACCAGAGCTTACAACCATGTTAGAGGAGATGAAGAGGGAGAACGCAGCCTTGCAACGACAAGCTAGCCAGCTCCCGGAGATAATCTCTGCAGTCAAAGAGATGCGTCAACAAAATGTTGCACTTTTTCATGAGCTTCAAAGCCTGAAATCTGAGCGGAGAGCTCCACCTGAATCAGTCATTTCCCCGATGCCATCACCACGCTCTCACTCTCCAGCAGCTCACATTCAAACTCCCCAGCCATACCATCCAATACCAGCCCCACGTTCGAGGCCGCCGCCTGCCGCTAAAAGACAGCTGTGCTTAGCTGTGCCAGAAGAAAGCACAGAGCTGATCGATGATCTGAGAAACATGAACATTTCCTCCTCCTCACATGAGAGAGCCTCCTTTCCAACACAGTATTTCGACTCGCCGCAGTTCAGGTATCCAGACTCTAAACCATATGCCCTGTCACATCAGCAGCCTGAGTTTATGGTCACATTACAGGACCAGAGGAAGCCAGTTCACACTGAATACCCTTCAGAGCATCAATTAACCTCATCTATCCATGAGAAACCCTATAGAGGTCCAGCCCCTACCATCCCTTTCCTGACGTCTCCTGACCCTAGGGAGTTTTCAAGGCTGAGAATTGCGTTAGAGAACATCCTGCCTGACGATGCTACGGAACACTTCAAGTTCCAAATCCTCACAGACCATCTGAAATTGGAGGAGGCCCTCCTGGTGGCGGACTCTTATAGCAATTCGAGGTTTCCCTTCACGAACACTATGAGAGCTCTGAATAAAATGTATGGTCAACCTCACCAATTAGCCCTGCAACGAATTGCTGAGTTGATGGATGGACCTAATATACGCAGTGGAGATGTCAAAGCCTTCAGGATGTTTGGGTTGCAGGTGCGCTCGCTTGTCAGTATGTTGCAGCAGCTGGGCCACAAAGGCAGTGTAGAGCTGGAATGTGGATCACATGTGTCTCGACTCCTAAGTAAATTGCCACATGACCTCAGATCTAGTTTTAAACGGTACACCCACCCTCTGCAAGTTGCTATTCCAACACTGCTGGATTTTGCTGATTGGCTGGAATATGAGCTTCAGGTACAGGAAGACAGTAGCCAGTATGCTTGTCACCCAAAGCAGGACTCCTCGACACGCATCAGAGAGGTGAGAAGAGAGCCTAACCAGCCTCGCAGACCAACTACTATTCTCCTTGGGACTGAAAAGGCACCGTCCATGCTGACGTCTTCAGCCATGTCTAAACCAGCTTCATTCCGAACAGAGAAGGTAAAGGCTTTTTGTCCATACTGTGACAACAACAAGCATTATTTGAATAGCTGTGACAACTTCAAGCTTCTTAACAAAGACATGAAGATAGACTGGATAAAGACAAAGAACCGGTGCTGGCGCTGTGGTCGTGGACATCAAGCAGCTAACTGCACACTTAAGACTCTCTGCCCAACCTGCAACAGGAAGCACCTTCTGGTACTGCATGACATCAATGATCAAGTCAAGCCACCTCAGCAGAGTACAGTTCCTTCTAGTGCTGTTTTGTATGTTGACCGTCCAACATCTGGCAGTAAAGTGCTACTCAAAGTGACCAAGGTTCTGATCAGGAATGGTAACAGGGCGATTGAGGCTTATGCAGTGTTGGACGATGGATCAGAGCGGACCATCATTCTCCAGGATGCAGTGGAGAAATTGGGACTTGTGGGGGAGCCCGAGGACCTTGTGCTTCGCACAGTGAGACAAGATACCCAGGTAATTCACGGGGCGGCTGTGACTTTTACTGTGTCCCCAACTGTTAAACCCAGTAAAGCCTACAAGATCCGAAACGCATTCACAGCTAAAGCACTTGGTCTAGCAGAACATACCCACCCAGTCAGTGCCCTGCAAAGGAAGTTCAAACATCTTGCTGGGTTACCACTACAACAGCTGGACAAGGTACATCCTGTACTTCTCATTGGCTCTGACTGCCCCCACCTTATCACATCTATACAGCCAGTTAGACTGGGTCCCCCTGGTGGTCCGGCAGCAGTGAGAACACGTCTGGGATGGACCCTGCAGGGTCCAACTCGAGAATTGGGCAGCCATCTTTCCCCTGAGCAATGCTTCTTCACCTCGCTGCAGCCCATCAATGACCTTTATGCAAATGTGGAGAGACTGTGGCAAATGGATGTTCTGCCCTATCAGAGTGAAAAGGTGATCACCAGGTCACGCCAAGACAAATAGTCAATCCAGCTTCTGCAAGAGAACACAGTAAGAGTGGATATTGATGGTGTTCAGCGATATGCTACTCCTCTGCTTCGCGTCAAGAACATGCCTCGTCTATATGCCCGTAAGGAAGCTGTCTTACCACAGCTGAGGGGAACAGAGAAACGGCTTGAAAAAGACCCTGATCTGGCTGCAGCATACCAAGAGGAGCTGGCCAAGCTAGTGCAGGCTGGGTATGTTGTCAAACTTAATCAGGAGCAGGTGGACAGAACAAAAGAATCCTGGTACATCCCGCACCACATTGTGCAGCATAATGGGAAGAACAGGGTAGTCTTTAACTGTTCATTCTCATACCAAGGGCACAATCTAAACGAGCTCTTATTACCTGGTCCAACACTTGGTCCATCACTTCTGGCAGTCCTTCTGCGTTTCCGGGAACACTCTATTGCCATCAGTAGTGACATCCGTGGCATGTTCCATCAGGTACGCCTTTTGCCAAAGGATAAACCACTGCTGAGATACGTCTGGAGAGATATGCAAAGAGACAGACTCCCTGATGTCTATGAATGGCAGGTGCTGCCGTTCGGGACAACTTGCAGTCCATGTTGTGCTTCGTTTGCTTTACAGAAGCATGTTATAGATCACAGCCAGCCTGGAGAGGACACACAGGTTTCTGTGGAGAAGTCATTCTATGTTGACAATTGCCTTCAGAGCTTTGCTTCCCCCAAAACAGCCAAGAACCTAGTCGACAAACTTTACAGCCTCCTAGCGTCTGGTGGCTTTGAGCTACGACAGTGGGCTAGCAATGACCCTTCAGTTATCAGCCATCTGCCAGTCGATATTCAGTCTCAGAACAGCATCCTCTGGCTCGGTGAAGGTCACCAAGATGCCCAGGAATCAACTCTTGGCCTAAATTGGAATTGTCAATCAGATAACCTCTCTTACAAACGACGCAAACCTGACTGTCAAGTGCCCACAATGCGAAGTATCTACCAAATACTTGCTAGCCAATATGATCCCCTTGGCTACATTGTCCCTTTCACTACTCGAGCTAAGGTAATAGTACAAAGGTTGTGGGACAAAAAGAGAGAGTGGGATGACCCACGACTACCAGAGAACCTACTTGAGTCTTGGAAACATTGGGAGAGCGAGTTGGAAGACCTACAGCACATCACTTTGCCCAGATGTTATTGCAGCAAAGAACTGGACTGTTCCACTAGTAATAGGCAGCTTCACATCTTTTGTGATGCCTCAGAGAAGGCCTATGGCTCTGTGGCGTACTTAAGAACAGAGAACCCTCAAGGTAGAGTGGAGGTTGCCTTTGTAACAGCCAGGTCCCGTGTTTCCCCCAAGAAACAACAAAGCATTCCACGTCTCGAGCTGTGTGCAGCACTTACAGGGGCGCAACTGGCTAAAGTCCTCAAAACAGAGCTAACATTACCACTCAGCAGCGTCACTTTGTGGTCGGACTCCACTACAATACTGACCTGGCTTTTATCAGATTCTTGCCGCTTTAAGGTTTTTGTGGGAACCAGAGTGGCAGAGATCCAGGACTTAACTGAATCTGATACCTGGCGTTATGTACAGTCAAACGACAACCCAGCGGATGACATTACAAAAGGAAAATCTCCCTCTGATCTCACCAAAGACAGCAGATGGAATCAAGGTCCAGCATTCCTCAGACAGACACCAGCCAGCTGGCCAAAAATGCCACCATTTGCTCACGTAACACAAGACAGTGAGCTGAAAAGGTCAACCTTCTGTGGACTGGTAATTTCTGCTCTGTCATTACCAGATCCTCACCAATTTCGCACCTTCACGGACTACCTAAAGGCTCTCGTACAACCATCGAATGAGAGCTCTCCTTCAATTCCTACTGCAGAGGACTATAAAGAAGCCGAGCTCACAGCCATCCGTCAGATCCAGGAGGAATCATTCCCAGACGAGGTGTCGCACTTGAAAGCTGGTAAACCACTGCCAAGCAGTAGTCGACTGCTATGTCTAGCCTCTGAACTGGATAACAGCACCAATCTCATTCGTGTTGGTGGTCGTCTCAGACAGATCAGTCCGCTAGAAGAGGATAACATCCACCCCATCGTCATTGATCCACATCACCCACTCACCAAGTTGATCATCAAAGACTATGATGATCGTCTGCATCACCCTGGACCAGAAAGGGTGTTTTCAGAACTCAGGAGAAAATACTGGGTATTAAGGGGACGAGCAGCAGTCAAACATCATCAACGCCAATGCATTGAATGCCAGAAATGGCGGGCCAACCCGCATCCCCCCAGAATGGCAGACCTCCCACCAGCCAGGTTGAGAATTCACCAGCCAGTTTTCTATTCTACGGGGATAGATTGCTTTGGTCCCTATCTTATAAAGGTAGGACGCAGAAATGAGAAACGTTGGGGGATCATTTTCAAGTGTATGACCTCACGCGCAGTGCATATTGATCTCCTCACAAGTATGGACAGTGATTCATTCCTGATGGCCCTTCGTCGCTTCATTGCACGGCGAGGCAAACCCTCTGAAATCCTTTCAGATCAAGGAACGAATTTCAAAGGTGGGGAAAAGGAACTTAGGGATGCTTTTGCAGCTCTTCAGCCTGAGCTCCAGGCTCAACTTGCAAGCCAGCAGATTAAGTTCACTTTAAATCCACCCAGTGCACCACATTTCGGTGGATGCTGGGAGCGGGAAATTCGATCCCTGAAAACAGCTCTGCAAGTAACCCTCGGAGCACAGACAGTCACTGAAGAAGTGTTGCGGACTGTTCTCATTGAAATCGAGGGTATACTGAATGCCAAACCAATTGGCTACACATCTTCAGACATCGCCGACCCAGATCCAGTTACACCCAACATCCTGTTGATGGGGCGGCGGGATGCCTCACTTCCACAAGTGACATATCAGGATTCTGAACTCCTTAGCAGAAGGAGATGGAGGCATAGTCAGCTGCTAGCTGATCACTTTTGGAGGCAATTCATTCGTAACTACCTACCTAGCCTTCAAACCAGACAGAAATGGATGTCAGAGGAGGAAAATCTACAAGTAGGTGAAACTGTTATGATTGTGGACCAACAGCTACCTCGCGCACTTTGGCCTGTGGGAAGGATTACACAGGTCTACCCAGGAAAGGATAATCGGGTCAGATCAGCTGAAATCAAAGTGAAGGACAGAACTTACTTGAGGCCAGCGACCAAAATTATCAGCCTACCTCCCTTGCCTGAGTGACATTCCAATACTTAGTAAGGCCTTTTAATTGTTCAAATTCACATTGCGAATTTGGGGGCGGCTGTAAAAAAGTCCACCCTTCACAAATGGACTCTTCCAAACTCCCCCACCTCTGTTCGTGACTTGGACTGTTCAAGAAAAACTTTCCGCGGAGTTGTAAACAAGCTATCAGTGAGTGAGGCTGCAGAGATGCGATTGTATATAGTTATTAACATTTAAATTAGTCAGAAGTGCCATTGACAGTTCTTGTGGATTGTGTGTGCGTGCAACTGATTGTAAGTATTTCGCGTCATTAGTGATTATTGCTAAGAGACAGGAAAGAGCGCTACCGCGGCATTCCGCGTGAATGTTTACAGTAATAATTCGGTTTGCACATTATGTTGTTGCATAAATACCTTGTATTAAGGCCATATAATCTCACTGTGTTCTTATCAGTAAAGTATTTGATGCTGCACTTATATTGTATAGACTTTAAAGTGTCTCAGGGAACATGTACGAGCATGTTATTCATACAAGTTAGACGCATGCGCTGTAAACACTACGTGCAATAGGCTGGCGGTGCGATAGCATAAACATTTTATTGAGTCTGTAATGCATATATTTGGGTTTATAGCTATTTATTTAATGTGCAATTTAATATGATGCTTAAAACTAATAGTGAAGTGCTTTTTTATAGTTAAGTATTGTTTATAGATCTGTGATTGTACATTTATGTTTATTCATATTTGTATATTGCTTGTTTACAGAACCACACGCACTCCCATGACAAACCCTAATAAATAATCTTGAAGTACAGACTGGTGTGAGACATAATGTTCTGACCGGACATCCTGTAGCCGTTCAATTACTCCGAACCAGAAATATAGAGGGTGAACAGCAGTTTTTACAATATTGTTCGAATATTACAATTAAATAATACTTAAATCGATATGTCATCCTCAATAAACCCGTCTCTAGCGTGTTGCCTCCGATCTATTATGACCTCTGACCTGTAAAGTTGCCAGAATAATAATAATAATAATAATAATAATAATACGCTGTTTGTTAATTGGCCAGAGGAGAACTGCCCCCCCGACTGAGCCTGGTTTCTCCCAAGGTTTATTTTCCTCCATTCTGCTCCTGATGGGGTTTTGGTTTCCTTGCCACTGTTGCCTCTGGCTTGGCGTGCTCAGTAGGAGACACTACATTTTTCAACTAAACATCGAAATAAATCTAATTATTAAACTAAATTAACCATATAAACTAAATTACTGATCTAAAGCCCACACTGTCACTGTATGATAATTGAAATGAACTGATGACATCACCGTTTTCTCCAGAATGGCTATACAGCTGAATAAAATGATGCTGCATTATTTTGCTGTTTAACACTGTAAAGCTGCTTTGAAACAATCTACATTGTTAAAAGCGCTATATAAATAAAGTTGACTTGACTTGACTTAACTTGACTTGTGAGAGTGTGTATGTGCGCGTGTGTGTGTGTAAGAGTGTGTGTGTGTGTGCATGTGAGAGTGTGTGTGTGCATGTGTATGTGAGTGTGTGTGTGTGAGAGTGTGTGTGTGTGTGTGTGTAGATGTGACCTCAGGCTAAAATAGGATAATCAAACCATTAGCCGCATTATGGAGACGTTGCGTTCCTTATTAATTTCCCGATGACTTCCATTATTATTCTGAGCATGATGAAGACGTTTGGCTGAACCTGAAGGCCGTTTGGCTGTTTGTTGAAGTGCCCTTCACAGAGGACGACGACTTCAGAAACACCACACCGTTACGCTTACACAACTGAGGAAATGTTTTGTCCTGGAACGCAGGAAATATCCTCTCCTGTTTCCATTTAACTTTGAAGTCCATTTCAGTTTGAAGAAATCTGCCTCTGGGTTTAGTCCATGCAGTTTCTTCAGAAAGCTTCAGATTTTTGTATCGGTGAAAAGCTTTGCAAGGCGATTGTAAATACCTTGGAGGAAAGTCTAATGCTCAGGCCAAACGGTCCGTCATTCCACAGGTTTGTTTTTCGTAATGTTTCATCAAAATGTAATAAACTTCCTTTTTGGTTGTCATCATCAATTCCTTATTTTTACAACCACATGTTCACCATCCAAATCCCACGTTTGTTCACGTTCACCTGGAAACAGTTTGAGTTAATCATAAATAATTTGTAGTAATGAAGTAATCTTTTGTCATTTTTCTCCTTTGACTTTGATACATGTAACATTAAAGTCAGTGACTGGGCAGCATAAGGAAATCAACTTGCTCTAGCCAATGAGAATAGCAGGAAGCATCTGTTTTACATCTAATTTGCATGTGTCCAAACAAGGTCACCTCTATATACTTTCATTTGTTGACTCTGAAGAACTCCTGCTGTCATGACGGCTGTTACACACACACACACACACACACACACACACACACACACACACACACACACACACACACACACACACACACACACACACACACACACACAGACACACACAGACACACACAGACACACACACACACACACACACACACACACACAGACTGATGATGGCCAACACCGTTGCCAGCCAATACTGATGCGACAACCCAACCGCTGGGTTAAAACAACCCAACCGTTGGGTTAAAACAACCCAACCGCTGGGTTAAAACAACCCAATCGCTGGGTTAAAACAACCCAATCGCTGGGTTAAAACAACCCAATCGCTGGGTTAAAACAACCCAATCGCTGGGTTAAAACATCCCAATCGCTGGGTTAAAACAACCTAACCGCTGGGTTAAAACAACCCAATCGCTGGGTTAAAACAACCCAATCGCTGGGTTAAAACAACCCAATCGCTGGGTTAAAACAACCTAACCGCTGGGTTAAAACAACCCAATCGCTGGGTTAAAACAACCCAATCGCTGGGTTAAAACAACCTAACCGCTGGGTTAAAACAACCCAATCGCTGGGTTAAAACAACCCAACCGCTGGGTTAAAACAACCTAACCGCTGGGTTAAAACAACCCAATCGCTGGGTTAAAACATCCCAATCGCTGGGTTAAAACAACCCAATCGCTGGGTTAAAACATCCCAACCGCTGGGTTAAAACATCCCAATCGCTGGGTTAAAACATCCCAACCGCTGGGTTAAAACAACCCAACCGCTGGGTTAAAACAACCCAATTGCTGGGTTAAAACATCCCAACCGCTGGGTTAAAACATCCCAATCGCTGGGTTAAAACATCCCAACCGCTGGGTTAAAACAACCCAACCGCTGGGTTAAAACAACCCAACCGTTGGGTTAAAACAACCCAACCGCTGGGTTAAAACATCCCAACCGCTGGGTTAAAACATCCCAATCGCTGGGTTAAAACATTCCAATCGCTGGGTTAAAACATCCCAACCGCTGGGTTAAAACATCCCAACCGCTGGGTTAAAACAACCCAACCGCTGGGTTAAAACAACCCAATCGCTGGGTTAAAACAACCCAATCGTTGGGTTAAAACAACCCAACCGCTGGGTTAAAACAACCCAACCGCTGGGTTAAACGAACCCAACCGCTGGGTTAAAACAACCCAATCGCTGGGTTAAAACAACCCAATCGCTGGGTTAAAACATCCCAACCGCTGGGTTAAAACAACCCAATCGCTGGGTTAAAACAACCCAATTGCTGGGTTAAAACAACCCAATCGCTGGGTTAAAACAACCCAATCGCTAGGTTAGTCCATTTTCAACCCAACTTGTGTTATTTTTAACCCAGCATTTTTTAGAGTGTACATTTATATGCATATATCTGTATCCATATGCATATTATATGCAATTAAATGTACATACTATATATAAAATACAAAATGACATACTATGCCTTTTCTATTTCTGCAGTGGAACAAATCAAGGTTTTGTCAGCGTTTCTCTCATCAAGACATCAAACTACCAACTTAAGCTGACTTTCTCACACCTGACTAAACCGAGATAGAAGTCTTGCTGAACTGAGGAGCTCTTCACCTATATGGAAAGTCTCTCGGCTGCATGCTTTGTGTTGAGATTATTATTACGAGTCTCTCTCGTCAAAGCCTCATCTCTGCCGTCACAGGCAGCAGATAAGAGCCCGCAGCTGTAGAGCGGAGCTTCTGCCGCTCATGCATCCAGGCAGGGAGAGACAATCCCCTCGTGCAGGTTTAGAGCGATTTACGGCACTGTGGGCTGTGAAACCGCTGAGATGAATCATTCATCTAGAGTGACTCATGCTCCTAATTTAGTGCTGAAACTTTGTGGAATCCCGTCCAGATGAATGAGCCCTTCCTAGTGTCCTACTGCCTCTCATGACCTCCTGCTAACTGACAAGAGACTGCAGAAAAGTTGTGCCTTTTAGTGTCATGTCTGCTGTGAGCGAGTGTGGATGTTCAGAAGGTGCCACACAGACTCGTTCAGATGGAGATCGCTGCGAGGTTCAGAGCTCCTGTCTGAACAGGTTCATCAGCAGCATTAATGACTAACAACACTGCAAAAAATAGCATGTTTACATACTATGCGTACTATTCCTGCAGTGTATTTTAGTTTAGCATGTAAATGTGTATGCATATAAATTTAAATGCGTATAATATGCATCTGAGTATAGATATATTTATATGCATATACATTTTAATACTATATAGATAATGCATAATAACATACTAAGCTTACTTTACACTGCAGAAGCAAGTAGTATGTATTTTTACATTTAAATTAGTAAACTTATATGCAATAAATGTATAAATGGCGAGAAACAGGGTGGGGTAACATTCCATAATGTTAATGAGCTGGTGGAGCGAATGTTCCATAATGTTAATGAACTGATGAAGCGAATGTTAATGAGCTGGTGGAGCGAATGTTAATGAGCTGGTGAAGCGAATGTTAATGAGCTGGTGAAGCGAATGTTCCATAATGTTAATGAGCTGGTGAAGCGAATGTTCCATAATGTTAATGAGCTGGTGAAGCGAATGTTCCATAATGTTAATGAGCTGGTGGAGCGAATGTTCCATAATGTTAATGGGCTGGTGGAGCGAATGTTCCATAATGTTAATGAGCTGGTGAAGCGAATGTTCCATAATGTTAATGAGCTGGTGGAGCGAATGTTCCATAATGTTAATGAACTGGTAAAGCGAATGTTCCATAATGTTAATGAGCTGGTGGAGTGAATGTTCCATAATGTTAATGAGCTGGTGGAGTGAATGTTCCATAATGTTAATGAGCTGGTGAAGCGAATGTTCCATAATGTTAATGAGCTGGTGGAGCGAATGTTCCATAATGTTAATGAGCTGGTGGAGCGAATGTTCCATAATGTTAATGAGCTGGTAAAGGGAATGTTCCATAATGTTAATGAGCTGGTGGAGAGAATGTTCCATAATATTAATGAGCTGGTGGAGAGAATGTTCCATAATGTTAATGAGCTGGTGGAGAGAATATTCCATAATGTTAATGAGCTGGTGGAGCGAATGTTAATGAGCTGGTGAAGCGAATGTTAATGAGCTGGTGAAGCGAATGTTAATGAGCTGGTGAAGCGAATGTTAATGAGCTGGTGAAGCGAATGTTCCATAATGTTAATGAGCTGGTGGAGCGAATGTTCCATAATGTTAATGAGCTGGTGAAGCGAATGTTCCATAATGTTAATGAGCTGGTGGAGCGAATGTTCCATAATGTTAATGAACTGGTAAAGCGAATGTTCCATAATGTTAATGAGCTGGTGGAGTGAATGTTCCATAATGTTAATGAGCTGGTGGAGTGAATGTTCCATAATGTTAATGAGCTGGTGAAGCGAATGTTCCATAATGTTAATGAGCTGGTGGAGCGAATGTTCCATAATGTTAATGAGCTGGTGGAGCGAATGTTCCATAATGTTAATGAGCTGGTAAAGGGAATGTTCCATAATGTTAATGAGCTGGTGGAGAGAATGTTCCATAATATTAATGAGCTGGTGGAGAGAATGTTCCATAATGTTAATGAGCTGGTGGAGAGAATATTCCATAATGTTAATGAGCTGGTGGAGCGAATGTTCCATAATGTTAATGAGCTGGTGAAGCGAATGTTAATGAGCTGGTGGAGCGAATGTTAATGAGCTGGTGAAGCGAATGTTAATGAGCTGGTGAAGCGAATGTTCCATAATGTTAATGAGCTGGTGAAGCGAATGTTCCATAATGTTAATGAGCTGGTGAAGCGAATGTTCCATAATGTTAATGAGCTGGTGGAGCGAATGTTCCATAATGTTAATGGGCTGGTGGAGCGAATGTTCCATAATGTTAATGAGCTGGTGAAGCGAATGTTCCATAATGTTAATGAGCTGGTGGAGCGAATGTTCCATAATGTTAATGAACTGGTAAAGCGAATGTTCCATAATGTTAATGAGCTGGTGGAGTGAATGTTCCATAATGTTAATGAGCTGGTGGAGTGAATGTTCCATAATGTTAATGAGCTGGTGAAGCGAATGTTCCATAATGTTAATGAGCTGGTGGAGCGAATGTTCCATAATGTTAATGAGCTGGTGGAGCGAATGTTCCATAATGTTAATGAGCTGGTAAAGGGAATGTTCCATAATGTTAATGAGCTGGTGGAGAGAATGTTCCATAATATTAATGAGCTGGTGGAGAGAATGTTCCATAATGTTAATGAGCTGGTGGAGAGAATATTCCATAATGTTAATGAGCTGGTGGAGCGAATGTTAATGAGCTGGTGAAGCGAATGTTAATGAGCTGGTGAAGCGAATGTTAATGAGCTGGTGAAGCGAATGTTAATGAGCTGGTGAAGCGAATGTTCCATAATGTTAATGAGCTGGTGGAGCGAATGTTCCATAATGTTAATGAGCTGGTGAAGCGAATGTTCCATAATGTTAATGAGCTGGTGGAGCGAATGTTCCATAATGTTAATGAACTGGTAAAGCGAATGTTCCATAATGTTAATGAGCTGGTGGAGTGAATGTTCCATAATGTTAATGAGCTGGTGGAGTGAATGTTCCATAATGTTAATGAGCTGGTGAAGCGAATGTTCCATAATGTTAATGAGCTGGTGGAGCGAATGTTCCATAATGTTAATGAGCTGGTGGAGCGAATGTTCCATAATGTTAATGAGCTGGTAAAGGGAATGTTCCATAATGTTAATGAGCTGGTGGAGAGAATGTTCCATAATATTAATGAGCTGGTGGAGAGAATGTTCCATAATGTTAATGAGCTGGTGGAGAGAATATTCCATAATGTTAATGAGCTGGTGGAGCGAATGTTCCATAATGTTAATGAGCTGGTGAAGCGAATGTTCCATAATATTAATGAGCTGGTGGAGAGAATGTTCCATAATGTTAATGAGCTGGTGGAGAGAATATTCCATAATGTTAATGAGCTGGTGGAGCGAATGTTCCATAATGTTAATGAGCTGGTAAAGCGAATGTTCCATAATGTTAATGAGCTGGTGAAGCGAATGTTCCATAATATTAATGAGCTGGTGGAGAGAATGTTCCATAATGTTAATGAGCTGGTGGAGAGAATATTCCATAATGTTAATGAGCGGGTGGAGTGAATGTTTCATAATGTTAATGAGCTGGAGGAGCGAATGTTCCATCATGTTAATGAGCTGGTGGAGAGAATGTTCCATAATGTTAATGAGCTGGTGGAGAGAATGTTCCATAATGTTAATGAGCTGGAGGAGCGAATGTTCCATAATGTTAATGAGCTGGTGGAGAGAATGTTCCATAATGTTAATGAGCTGGTGGAGAGAATGTTCCATAATGTTAATGAGCTGGTGAAGCGAATGTTCCATAATGTTAATGAGCTGGTGAAGCGAATGTTCCATAATGTTAATGAGCTGGTGGAGAGAATGTTCCATAATGTTAATGAGCTGGTGGAGAGAATGTTCCATAATGTTAATGAGCTGGTGAAGCGAATGTTCCATAATGTTAATGAGCTGGTGAAGCGAATGTTCCATAATGTTAATGAGCTGGTGGAGAGAATGTTCCATAATGTTAATGAGCTGGTGAAGCGAATGTTCCATAAAGTTAATGAGCTGGTGGAGAGAATGTTCCATAATGTTAATGAGCTGGTGAAGAGAATGTTCCATAATGTTAATGAGCTAGTGGAGCGAATGTTCCATAATGTTAATGAGCTGGTGGAGAGAATGTTCCATAATGTTAATGAGCTAGTGGAGCGAATGTTCCATAATGTTAATGAGCTGGTGGAGCGAATGTTCCATAATGTTAATGAGCAAGTGGAGCGAATGTTCCATAATGTTAATGAGCTGGTGAAGCGAATGTTCCATAATGTTAATGAGCTGGTGAAGCGAATGTTCCATAATGGTAATGAGCTGGTGGAGCGAATATTAATGAGCTGGTGGAGCGAATGTTCCATAATGTTAATGAGCTAGTGGAGCGAATGTTCCATAATGTTAATGAGCTGGTGAAGCGAATGTTCCATAATGTTAATGAGCTGGTGGAGCGAATGTTCCATAATGTAAATGAGCTGGTGAAGCGAATGTTCCATAATGTTAATGAGCTGGTGAAGCGAATGTTCCATAATGTTAATGAGCTGGTGGAGCGAATGTTCCATAATGTTAATGAGCTGGTGGAGCGAATGTTCCATAATGTTAATGAGCTGGTAAAGCGAATGTTCCATAATGTTAATGAGCTGGTGGAGTGAATGTTCCATAATGTTAATGAGCTGGTGGAGTGAATGTTCCATAATGTTAATGAGCTGGTGAAGCGAATGTTCCATAATGTTAATGAGCTGGTGGAGCGAATGTTCCATAAAGTTAATGAGCTGGTGGAGAGAATGTTCCATAATGTTAATGAGCTGGTGAAGCGAATGTTCCATAATGTTAATGAGCTGGTGAAGCGAATGTTCCATAATGTTAATGAGCTGGTGGAGCGAATGTTCCATAATGTTAATGAGCTGGTGAAGCGAATGTTCCATAATGTTAATGAGCTGGTGGAGCGAATGTTCCATAATGTTAATGAGCTGGTAAAGCGAATGTTCCATAATGTTAATGAGCTGGTGGAGTGAATGTTCCATAATGTTAATGAGCTGGTGGAGTGAATGTTCCATAATGTTAATGAGCTGGTGAAGCGAATGTTCCATAATGTTAATGAGCTGGTGGAGCGAATGTTCCATAATGTTAATGAGCTGGTGGAGCGAATGTTCCATAATGTTAATGAGCTGGTAAAGTGAATGTTCCATAATGTTAATGAGCTGGTGGAGAGAATGTTCCATAATGTTAATGAGCTGGTGAAGCGAATGTTCCATAATATTAATGAGCTGGTGGAGAGAATGTTCCATAATGTTAATGAGCTGGTGGAGAGAATATTCCATAATGTTAATGAGCTGGTGGAGCGAATGTTCCATAATGTTAATGAGCTGGTGGAGCGAATGTTCCATCATGTTAATGAGCTGGTGGAGAGAATGTTCCATAATGTTAATGAGCTGGAGGAGCGAATGTTCCATCATGTTAATGAGCTGGTGGAGAGAATGTTCCATAATGTTAATGAGCTGGTGGAGCGAATGTTCCATAATGTTAATGAGCTGGTGGAGCGAATGTTCCATAATGTTAATGAGCTGGTGGAGAGAATGTTCCATAATGTTAATGAGCTGGTGGAGCGAATGTTCCATAATGTTAATGAGCTGGTGGAGAGAATGTTCCATAATGTTAATGAGCTGGTGGAGAGAATGTTCCATAATGTTAATGAGCTGGTGAAGCGAATGTTCCATAATCTTAATGAGCTGGTGAAGCGAATGTTCCATAATGTTAATGAGCTGGTGGAGAGAATGTTCCATAATGTTAATGAGCTGGTGAAGCGAATGTTCCATAAAGTTAATGAGCTGGTGAAGCGAATATTCCATAAAGTTAATGAGCTGGTGGAGAGAATGTTCCATAATGTTAATGAGCTGGTGAAGAGAATGTTCCATAATGTTAATGAGCTGGTGGAGAGAATGTTCCATAATGTTAATGAGCTGGTGAAGCGAATGTTCCATAAAGTTAATGAGCTGGTGGAGAGAATGTTCCATAATGTTAATGAGCTGGTGAAGAGAATGTTCCATAATGTTAATGAGCTGGTGGAGCGAATGTTCCATAATGTTAATGAGCAAGTGGAGCGAATGTTCCATAATGTTAATGAGCTGGTGGAGCGAATGTTCCATAATGTTAATGAGCAAGTGGAGCGAATGTTCCATAATGTTAATGAGCTGGTGAAGCGAATGTTCCCTAATGTTAATGAGCTGGTGAAGCGAATGTTCCATAATGGTAATGAGCTGGTGGAGCGAATATTAATGAGCTGGTGGAGCGAATGTTCCATAATGTTAATGAGCTAGTGGAGCGAATGTTCCATAATGTTAATGAGCTGGGGAAGCGAATGTTCCATAATGTTAATGAGCTGGTGAAGCGAATGTTCCATAATGTTAATGAGCTGGTGAAGCGAATGTTCCATAATGTTAATGAGCTGGTGGGGCGAATGTTCCATAATGTTAATGAGCTAGTGGAGCGAATGTTCCATAATGTTAATGAGCTGGTGGAGCGAATGTTCCATAATGTTAATGAGCAAGTGGAGCGAATGTTCCATAATGTTAATGAGCTGGTGAAGCGAATGTTCCATAATGTTAATGAGCTGGTGAAGCGAATGTTCCATAATGGTAATGAGCTGGTGGAGCGAATATTAATGAGCTGGTGGAGCGAATGTTCCATAATGTTAATGAGCTAGTGGAGCGAATGTTCCATAATGTTAATGAGCTGGGGAAGCGAATGTTCCATAATGTTAATGAGCTGGTGAAGCGAATGTTCCATAATATTAATGAGCTGGTGGAGCGAATGTTCCATAATGTTAATGAGCTAGTGGAGCGAATGTTCCATAATGTTAATGAACTGGTGGAGAGAATGTTCCATAATGTTAATGAGCTGGTGAAGCGAATGTTCCATAATGTTAATGAGCTGGTGAAGCGAATGTTCCATAATGTTAATGAGCTGGTGGAGCGAATGTTCCATAATGTTAATGAGCGAGTGGAGCGAATGTTCCATAATGTTAATGAGCTGGTAAAGCGAATGTTAATGAGCTGGTGGAGCGAATGTTCCATAATGTTAATGAGCTGGTGAAGCGAATGTTCCATAATGTTAATGAGCTGGTGAAGCGAATGTTCCATAATGGTAATGAGCTGGTGGAGCGAATATTAATGAGCTGGTGGAGCGAATGTTCCATAATGTTAATGAGCTAGTGGAGCGAATGTTCCATAATGTTAATGAGCTGGGGAAGCGAATGTTCCATAATGTTAATGAGCTGGTGAAGCGAATGTTCCATAATATTAATGAGCTGGTGGAGCGAATGTTCCATAATGTTAATGAGCTAGTGGAGCGAATGTTCCATAATGTTAATGAACTGGTGGAGAGAATGTTCCATAATGTTAATGAGCTGGTGAAGCGAATGTTCCATAATGTTAATGAGCTGGTGAAGCGAATGTTCCATAATGTTAATGAGCTGGTGGAGCGAATGTTCCATAATGTTAATGAGCTCGTGGAGCGAATGTTCCATAATGTTAATGAGCTGGTGAAGCGAATGTTAATGAGCTGGTGGAGCGAATGTTCCATAATGTTAATGAGCTGGTGAAGCGAATGTTAATGAGCTAGTGGAGCGAATGTTCCATAATGTTAATGAGCTGGTGAAGCGAATGTTAATGAGCTGGTGGAGCGAATGTTAATGAGCTGGTGAAGCGAATGTTAATGAGCTGGTGAAGCGAATGTTCCATAATGTTAATGAGCTGGTGAAGCGAATGTTCCATAATGTTAATGAGCTGGTGAAGCGAATGTTCCATAATGTTAATGAGCTGGTGGAGCGAATGTTAATGAGCTGGTGGAGCGAATGTTCCATAATGTTAATGAGCGAGTGGAGCGAATGTTCCATAATGTTAATGAGCTGGTGGAGCGAATGTTAATGAGCTGGTGGAGCGAATGTTCCATAATGTTAATGAGCTGGTGGAGCGAATGTTCCATAATGTTAATGAGCTGGTGAAGCGAATGTTAATGAGCTGGTGGAGCGAATGTTCCATAATGTTAATGAGCTGGTGAAGCGAATGTTAATGAGCTAGTGGAGCGAATGTTCCATAATGTTAATGAGCTGGTGAAGCGAATGTTAATGAGCTGGTGGAGCGAATGTTCCATAATGTTAATGAGCTGGTGGAGCGAATGTTCCATAATGTTAATGAGCTGGTGAAGCGAATGTTCCATAATGTTAATGAGCTGGTGCAGTGAAGGTTCCATAATGTTAATGAGCTGGTGGAGCGAATGTTCCATAATGTTAATGAGCTAGTGGAGCGAATATTCCATAATGTTAATGAGCTGGTAAAGTGAATGTTAATGAGCTGGTGAAGTGAATGTTAATGAGCTGGTGAAGTGAATGTTAATGAGCTGGTGGAGCGAATATTCCATAATGTTAATGAGCTGGTGGAGCGAATATTCCATAATGTTAATGAGCTGGTGAAGCGAATGTTCCATAATGTTAATGAGCTGGTGAAGCGAATGTTCCATTATGATAATGAGCTGCTGAAGCGAATGTTCCATTATGATAATGAGCTGGTGGAGCGAATGTTCCATAATGTTAATGAGCTGATAAAAAGAATGTTAATGAGCTGGTGAAGTGAATGTTAATGAGCAGGTGGAGCTAATATTCCATAATGTTTATGAGCTGGAGCGAATATTCCATAATGTTAATGAGCTGGTGAAGTGAATGTTAATGAGCTGGTGGAGCGAATGTTACATAATGTTAATGAGCTGGTGGAGCGAATGTTCCATAATGTTAATGAGCTGGTGAAGCGATTGTTCCATAATGTTAATGAGCTGGTGGAGAGGATGTTTCATAATGTTAATGAGCTGGTGAAGCGAATGTTAATGAGCTGGTGGAGCGAATGTTACATAATGTTAATGAGCTGGTGGAGCGAATGTCCCATGTTAATGAGCTGGTGGAGCGAATGTTCCATAATGTTAATGAGCTGGTGGAGCGAATGTTCCATAATGTTAATGAGCTGGTGAAGCGATTGTTCCATAATGTTAATGAGCTGGTGGAGAGGATGTTTCATAATGTTAATGAGCTGGTGGAGTGAATGTTCCATAATGTTAATGAGCTGGTGGAGATAATGTTCCATAATGTTAATGAGCTGGTGAAGCGTATGTTCCATAATGTTAATGAGCTGGTGGAGATAATGTTCCATAATGTTAATGAGCTGGTGGAGAGGATGTTCCATAATGTTAATGAGCTGGTGGAGAGGATGTTTCATAATGTTAATGAGCTTGTGGAGTGAATGTTCCATAATGTTAATGAGCTGGTGGAGATAATGTTCCATAATGTTAATGAGCTGGTGAAGCGAATGTTCCATAATGTTAATGAGCTGGTGGAGATAATGTTCCATAATGTTAATGAGCTGGTGGAGAGAATGTTCCATAATGTTAATGAGCTGGTGGAGAGGATGTTCCATAATGTTAATGAGCTGGTGGAGAGGATGTTTCATAATGTTAATGAGCTGGTGGAGATAATGTTCCATAATGTTAATGAGCTGGTGGAGAGGATGTTCCATAATGTTAATGAGCTGGTGAAGCGAATGTTAATGAGCTGGTGAAGCATGTATTAATGAGTTAATTAAATATTTATTTATTTCCAGATTTATTTATTTTTCACTTTCCCGTGTGCAACATTTTAGGGAGGCGGTCCTTGTGTCTCATTGGTTGAGAGCTCTGATACAATCCAGTGTGGCCTTTTCAAAAGCATCGTGAGCCTAAAGCCGTGTTCAGACAACTGTTATGACCGTCACTGTCAGAGTACCTGATATTGACTCCTAAATTCCTGCAAAGAAACATGTCAGACTACACATTGCTTCCCGACCAATCATCGCTTGCTCATGCGTGATGTCATCGAAAAGGCGGAGCTAGACTTAAAATGATGTATATCAAGTAAACAAAAGTTGCTTCAGTTCTGTTGAAATATTACTAACCATCATGGGCGTCAGAAGCAAAAAAAATGTGGGTGGGTCCTCAGAAATGTTTTAATGGAGTAGATGCCAATTACATTAAGTACAAATATACCGCTTTGCTTGCTAAGCGAATAGTTCGGAAAGACAAAATTACGGAAATCGCCATATCATTAAGAGCGTTAGTAGTGTAGGGGTAGGAAACACAGCATTTAGTTTTGACACAAATCGGCCCGCGGTTCGAGTCAGTCTTTCGCCGAGTTCAATCTTCTCCCTTTTCCCATCACATATCAGATCGGAAAGGCATTTATTTTCAATAAAAATGAAGAAAATATTAGAAAAGTGTAAATAAAGCGTCTAACGTGTTTAATAATAAGTGTTTATCGATTAGGGGTAAGTAAACACATGTGCTGAATGTTAGAGACGATAAAAGTGAGTGGGTCCAATATCACTGATCGTAAAAAGTGGGTGGGTCTTGTCCCACACACATACAATGGTTCTGACGCCCATGCTAACCATGGGCGACTTTAGGCCCTTTTTAGGGGGGCTTCAGCCCCTAAACTTCTGTCCAGCCCCCCTAGGAAAATGTGTGATTAACCTTTCAAACATATGAAACTGGCGGGAGGCTTCGGCCAGTCTTTTAATCAGCGTGATCTTCAATCTGCAGCGGTGTCGAGCAGAGCACACGTCAGAAGCAGAGGTGTGTGTGTTGATCTGAGCTCTCATTGGTCTGTCACCGCTCGTCAACAGGGGCGTAGCTAAGGGGTGGCCATGGGTGGCCAGTGCCACCCCTGTTTGAAGCTTGGCCACCCCTCTGGCCACCCCTGTTGTGCAAGCTGAAAAGCACTTGACAATGACTAAGAGTTGACGTTAAAATCGCCGCTCTCACACAAACAGTCTGCGCAAAGTGCGCTATTCTGAACAGCTTCCCCCCAAAACCAGTTCGACGGTAACTTTGCCCTGCAGCGGATTCTTACGATTTTATTGGTCACGACAATCACAGTACTGACCAAACACTGATTCCTAAACCACCTGTCACTAGTACCTTAACCAATGAAATTAGCTGCAGGGCGGGGTTTCTGGTGAAGGGGTTCGCTTGCGCACTGTCTGAGGTTCTGTCTCTGTGTGACGGTATAAGCGAGCGGTAATATTTCAAGTTCAGCACAAGCCGAGTGAGCAACGCCTTACGCAAGAGGATACGGTGATGACAGAAGAATGGCGTTATCTTTCTCCTTGAAGAAAGGGCAGCTATCCCCCGACCTCTTTGTTAACTCTTTAGAAGCTTTGGCTAAAAAAGCTTTTCCTAGTGTAGTTTCAAAGATCCGCTGTGTATCAGCGATGTTAAAGTTGAGGTACTGCGAATGTTTCCTTAGCAGAAACACGTTAGGGTATGCATCGTCGTTAGTCGGGACTCAGTGGGACTGCTGCATGAATGGATATTGATTTGGGAAACGCAAGTAAAAAAAACAGTTATCAGTTTAAACTAAAGGTTTTCGACTCGATATAGTGTTCCTTACAACTTAACAAAGATCCAGCGATCCATGGATATTGACATGCAGCCAGGAATCATGTTTTCCTGACATTTATATGAGCCTGATTTCGATACATAAATATTGTCATGAATGGAAAATAAAAGTTTTATTCAAATTCTGAATATATCATATATCATATATCAGATATGTTATATCGCCTAGATAGTGTGCAAAGAGCATTCCCTTTATAATCACTAAAAGCTGTCAGTCATTCAATGAACGTGATCTCAAGTTCTGTTATATTAATCAATTAATTTCTTACATGTCTACACTTGGAGTGTAGACCTTATTCAGAGCAGAGCCATGACAGGCTTGAACATCTGGAAAATGGAAAATTGGACAATTTCCAGGTTTGAAAGTGAGGCTATGAGGGTAAGACGTACCATTTCAATGGCATCCACTGTAAAAGGCTGTATAAAGCTCCTAAATCACTTATCATTTTCCACAGCTTTTCTGTCTACTGAAACATCTTTGAAATATATTTTTTCAGTGTTTTATAAGCAGAACAATCCAAAAATACATTAAATAACAGTACAACCCACTCAAGAGATGTATGTCTATCCCCACAGCCTCACTTTCATACTAATTTCTTTAATAAAGAAGGCGCTGCTGTGAATAAGGTCTATTAGGTCTATTAGTGCATGTACAGACCTCGTCGCTGGACAAAAACTCAGGTGGTGAGTGGATTCTAACTTCAACACCTGTGATTGGCCATTGCGTTTTAGAAATCAACAAACATGTCTGTGACTGTGATTGGCTTCATTACTCACCAAAGCGAATACCCAGATGCGCATACTCTCTATTAATCATATAAATTAGCTAATGTTAGCTAAAGTTACTGCAAATGTTAGCAAGTTAATTAAAAAAAGGTACCACAAACATTACATATACACTTACATTATGACTGTCACTGTTGTATAAGTAGCTGTTTATATTAATAATAATACAATCGTTTCTTTGTCTGTTTGTCTGAACTGTAGAGAGCATGAAAAGGAAAGCAAAGGAAGATAGGGGGATACATTCCTTTTTTACAAAAAGGACTAGTACCATCAGAATTGAAAATGACAAAGAGGCAGGGGGAAATACTGATACAGAGAGGACAGTAGCAGTGGAAATGTCTGTTGCTAAGAGAGGCGATGAGGAAGCAGAGATTCAGTAACTTTTCTCTTTTTGTAATGATACTTTATCTGTTTTCTTAGGGCAACATTTTGTTTGGCAAAGGACAAAGCAGTAAGCATAAAAAGTTTGAGAATTGTGTTCATGTGTGAACGACTTGTTAATTTTGTTTAGGATTTTTTTTCTGACTTTAAGCTTTATGTCTTTTTCCCTAAAATTATCAACATACAGTACATATTTGACTTATTTTGTATGACATTGTAAATAAAATTATAATTTTTAATTATTTTTGTTCGTTTGTGATCTATATTTTCTGTAGAATTTGCTTTGGTACAGCATGTCATAGTCAGTAGTAATTTTTTTGGCCACCCCAATAAAATCACTGGGTCTTACCTGGCCACCCCTGAAAAAATGTTCTGGCTACGCCCCTGCTCGTCAATGTCAACATATTTGAGAAAACCAATCAAATCAGAGTAGGCGGGCTTTATGTTCACAGAAGCTGCTGAGGCTGAGGGCGAATTTTAGCAGCGCGACTCGACGTCAAGTGCGAGATATGTAGCAAAACTAAACGCTTCATATTTGACAGCTGCTTCTGTAAGTCAGAAATGTTAAACAAATAACAAAAATTAATAAACTTTTGTCTAATTTCACCATTTTAAATTGAAATAGGCCAATGTAATGTCATTTATAATATAATTAACAAACAAGAAATATTAACAAAGCCGTTTTCTTCAGATTAGGCATAAGATTAATAATGAATGTGTGCATATTGTGAATTAATAATTCCATGTGTAGCTCTCAGTAAATAAAGCTCAGTTTTTTTCAGCCTGTATTGGGCATAATATTAGTAATGAATGTGTGCATATTGTGAATTAATTTAATAAATTTAGTTACCTAGCTTTCCGGTTAGCCTTCGAAAATGATTCATAAAACATGTAAATATCAGTTAAACATGTTTACTGTCTTCACTGACAAAAATGGAAAAACTTTATCAGTCATATCTGCCCACTGACATGGTTTTCAAGTTATTGTTATCTAATTTTTTGCCGTTCAGAACATCTTAAACTGCACATATATAGATCATAGAAATCAAAATGTTCTCGAGGGGCCATGGCCCCGAAACGAAATAATAAACCGCCAATATCCTAATATGCATAGCTACTAATAAGCTATATTAGTTAATAGTGAGATTTGGACCCTAAACTAAAGTCTTACCAGTTTTTTTTTCATACCCTCACAATGAAAATCCTAGAATCGCCCCTGTTACTACAGATATCAACGTTTTTCTTCTGTTTACTTTAAATAACCAGTGCAGATTTAAAGACACGTAAAGCATGATTTCATCATTTTTCGATCACGAGATAGAAATGAGCTACAAATATGATCCTTTACAGGGTTCAGTAATGTCCATCGGTTGCAGCATATTGATTTGAACGAGTAGGCTATCCAGCGGCTCGTGTTTCTCACGGAGGCCACCTGCATGTCCCGGACTGATTTATCACCAACTACAGCCGTGAATGAGTCTTTGAAGGCTTGTCCATACAGAAGCATTGCTGGGCAACCTGAACACATATTCAAGCAACTACGGTTTAAAACAAACTCGCTCTGTTGATCACAGCAGGACTCACATCACGGAAAGAACGCATTCTGCTGCTTGATTTGTTCAAAACGCACAAAACACCCATCGTCAATATGCAAAAGAACACACTTTGAGTACAGACACGTTTTATGTTCCTCCTAAGGCGAGACGGCAGGTTTCTCGGACATAATAACTGTCTGCAAACAATATAAAGCACTTACCAGTCCTTCCAGAAAAATGCGGCTTTTTTTGTGATTGTTGTGGGCAAAAATCCTTGATTATGCGGCATGTTTTCTTAAAAAATGCGATGGAAAATGCGGGATATTTATGCGATTTTATGCGATAAAATTGCGGGAACTTGCAAAAACTGCGGTTTGATGAGAAAGAGAAATAAAGCACTACATCACAGAAAGTGCTGGGAATATTTAAGTTCTCATCTTGTTTTATTGAAGACCTTAATAAACACACGGCTCAAATTTACAAAACATTGAGTCAAACAAGTTCTGTAGCTTTACAAAAGGAATATGCTACAACTTCTGAAAAATGAATAAATAACTTCCTGTTTTACAGACATTTGAGTGCTTCCAGTGCACAAAGTGCAATCTCTTAAAGGGATAGTTCATCCAAAAATGTAAATTCTGTCATTAATGACGTCCCCTCATGTCGTTGGACACCCGTCAGACCTCCGTTCGTCTCTAAATAACGACTTATATAGTGATGACCGATTTCAAAACACAGCATCATGATGCTATGAATCAGTGAGTCGATTCATGATTCGGATCGCGTGTCAAACTGCTGAAATACGTGACTTTGGCGATCCGAACCGCTGAATCGACTCATTGATTCATAACGCTTCAAACCGCTGAATCGACTCATTGATTCATAACGCTTCAAACCGCTGAATCGACTCACTGATTCATAACGCTCCAAACCGCTGAATCGACTCACTGATTCATAACGCTTCAAACCACTGAATCGACTCATTGACTCATAACGCTCCGAACCGCTGAATCGACTCACTGACTCATAACGCTCCGAACCGCTGAATCGACTCACTGATTCATAATGCTTCGAACCGCTCAATCAACTCACTGATTCATAACGCTCCGAACCGCTGAATCGACTCACTGATTCATAACGCTCCGAACCGCTGAATCGACTCACTGATTCATAACGCTCCGAACCGCTGAATCGTCTCACTGACTCATAACGCTCCAAACCGCTGAATCGACTCACTGATTCATAACGCTTCAAACCGCTGAATCGACTCATTGACTCATAACGCTCCGAACCGCTGAATCGACTCACTGACTCATAACGCTCCGAACCGCTGAATCGACTCACTGATTCATAACGCTTCGAACCGCTCAATCAACTCACTGATTCATAACGCTCCGAACCGCTGAATCGACTCACTGATTCATAACGCTCCGAACCGCTGAATCGACTCACTGATTCATAACGCTTCAAACCGCTGAATCGACTCACTGATTCATAACGCTTCAAACCGCTGAATCGACTCACTGATTCATAACGCTTCAAACCGCTGAATCGACTCACTGATTCATAACGCTCTGAACCGCTGAATCGACTCACTGACTCATAACGCTCCGAACCGCTGAATCGACTCACTGATTCATAACGCTTCAAACCGCTGAATCGACTCACTGATTCATAACGCTTCAAACCGCTGAATCGACTCACTGATTCATAACGCTCTGAACCGCTGAATCGACTCACTGATTCATAACGCTTCAAACCGCTGAATCGACTCACTGATTCATAACGCTTCAAACCGCTGAATCGACTCACTGATTCATAACTCTTCAAACCGCTGAATCGACTCACTGATTCATAACGCTTCAAACCGCTGAATCGACTCACTGATTCATAACGCTTCAAACCGCTGAATCGACTCACTGATTCATAACGCTCTGAACCGCTGAATCGACTCACTGACTCATAACGCTCCGAACCGCTGAATCGACTCACTGATTCATAACGCTTCAAACCGCTGAATCGACTCACTGATTCATAACGCTTCAAACCGCTGAATCGACTCACTGATTCATAACGCTCTGAACCGCTGAATCGACTCACTGACTCATAACGCTCCGAACCGCTGAATCGACTCACTGATTCATAACGCTTCAAACCGCTGAATCGACTCACTGATTCATAACGCTTCAAACCGCTGAATCGACTCACTGACTCATAACGCTCCGAACCGCTGAATCGACTCACTGATTCATAACGCTTCAAACCGCTGAATCGACTCACTGATTCATAACGCTTCAAACCGCTGAATCGACTCACTGATTCATAACGCTCTGAACCGCTGAATCGACTCACTGATTCATAACGCTCCAAACCGCTGAATTGACTCACTGATTCATAACGCTCTGAAGCTTCATGATGCTGTGTTCTGATTGGTCATCACAGTGGAAACTGCTTTGCTCTTTTGCTGTTATTTTTGTTGGCCAATGGGAGTTTGCGCTTCATCATGGTTTCACTGGTATCTATGGTTTCTCCACGGGGGTTTGCAGCTTTTCGATGACGTTCACGTCGGGTAATTACGTCACTTCAAAGCGTTCCCATGGCAACAGGGGGAAATGGCGGCTCTTGTGTGAAGTAAACAAACATTTGTCAACTTTCTGCTAATATATATATGACTTTTTTTGCAACGAAAATGCGGGGATTATGAAATCATGCTAGCCCCGCATATTTTGCACGTGGAAATAGGCAATTTATGCGCCGAAAGTGCGGCGTATTTGAAAAAATGCGGCCCCCGCATAAATATGCGGACTTTGGCTGATTATGCGTTAAATCACACGATCGCATAATCACGTTTTTCTGGAGGGACTGGACTTATATATTTATGCATTTGGCAGATGCTTTTATCCAAAGCGACTTACAGTGTCCTTATTACAGGGACAATCCCCCTGGAGCAACATGGAGTAAAGTGCCTTGCTCAAGGACACACTGGTGGTGACCGCTGGGATCGAACCAGCAACCTTCTGCATATCAGTTCCATGGTTTAACCCACTGGACCACCATCTCCACATCGTGAGAATTGGTCTCGCTTCACGCGTTGACCTTGTCTTTAGCTTGCTCCTGACATTTTGTTAGTTAGTTCAACATAATCAATTCTGACGTGCATTAGCATTCATTCTGCGTCTCATTCAACCTGAACCCTGGCTCGAGCGTCCCCTGTGATGCATCGCTTTCATTACAGAGAGTCCGTCACAGAACAGCGGAACAGAAGCAGTCTACATCTACAAACACTTATGACATAAAATAACAAACTATGACATAAAAAGTCAGAATTACTACATCATAATTATCGGATAAAAAGGCGAAATGAGATACAAAAAAAGTCAAAATTATGCCTCATAGAACTCTTCAAAATGCATCTTCAACAACAAAATATTTGGCATTAAGTAATAATTATAATAATATTAAAGTCAAAATGATGAGATAAATTATTTTAAATTGTGAGATAGTCAAAGTTATGACACATAAGTAATTAAGTAATTAAAAATTAAAAATGATGACATTAAAAAAAGTCTAAATTATGACTGACATTATGTCTAGAAATGTCTAGATATTCAACAAAAAAGTTATGACAATAACATAAAAATAAAAGGTCATAATGACATAAGTCGTTCATAAATATGACATGTTAAATAATACTTGTAATAATAAAGTCAGAATTATGTGATCAATTGTTTTAAATTATGAGATAGTCAAAGTTATGACATATTGAGTCACATAAAAATTAAAAATGATGACATTAAAAAAAGTCTAAATTATGACTGACATAATGTCTATAAATGTCTAGATATTCAACAAAAAAGTGATGACAATAAAATAAAATGATGATATACAAGTCATAAATATGATGAAAAATGTCATTAATATGACATACTAAAGTAAAAAATAATTCTATATAAAAACACAATTATGACAAAATTAAAGTTGAAATGATGAAATACTAAGTTATAATTATGACTAACTAAAAAATATGAGATGTCTATCAATGTCAACAATAAAAGAGTATAATTATGACTAAGTCTGATTCAATCATAATTATGAGATTAAAAAGAAATTATGACTCATAAAAGTGCTTAAAATGTCTATCTTCAACAAACAAAAAATGACAAATCAAAGTTATGACGACATATAAATGATAAAATGAGTCAATTATGAGATAAAAAGATAAACAGAATATGTTTTCCTAGTCATAATTATGAGATCAAATGTCAAAATAGAAATTATGAGGAACAATTATAATATTAAAAAAGTCTAATTTAATTCATTTAATTTTGATTCAATTTGATTAATTCCATTTCAATTAGATTCATTTAGATTCAATTCAATTGAATTTGATTCATTTAATTTAATTCCTTTTGATTCAATTCATTTAATTTCATTTAGATTAAATTCGGTTAATTTTGATTAAATTGTATTCATTTTGATTTCGATTAATTTAATTTAATTTTGATTTGATTCATATCGATTCGATTCATTTCATTTGGATTTATTCCATTTGGATTCGATTAAATTAAATTGAATTAGTTTCATTTCATTTTGATTCATTTCAATTCAATTCAAAGGAGTCAATTCTTCAATCCTGTGCTGTTTTATTGAACAGCTGTTGAAGCAGCGCTGAGAAAGTCTTTGCTCCAGCCGGACACATGCAGAGATGATTATCAAATCTCCTCCTCACAAACATCTAACAGATAGCCATCAGCGGACATGACATCTGTGATAGATTACAGCTGCATCTCCATAGAATATTCATAACCACAGATTCATATTTGTCTCAGAAACACAAAAAGGCAACTTCACTGCAATGTCCTCCGTCCACCCTTCAAACTAGAAGAGCAAAATAACATACATCCCAGCATCCGCATGTCACAAATACAGCTATTCTTCTGGAGATTCAATGCTAGACGGTCAGTTGAGTGTTTTTATTATTATTGTGCCATCATGTTATGAATCAGAGCCGGACTCAAATGCCTCACTGAGAGAGACAGATCTTATTTGAACCTAATGACATTTTCTGAGGCTCAATGCTGAAGGAAGGAAAGGCTGGACTTCACCTGTTCTTCGTCAACTGTCTGACCGCCTCATGTCCGAGAGCTTTGGCGCCACTATTGAGGAAACCTGTGAAATAAACAACAAGACAAATATTGCAGGTATTAGATTGAACTTACATGCATTTAAGAGTTTGGTTCCATTTTTCTCCAAAAACACTGAAATTGAATGGTTTTCACAATCCTCACTTCCGGTGAACACTATATCGCCAAAAGTGTTGTGACGCTCTACACACACATGAGCTGTAACGCCATCCCACTCTCAATCCGGAGGGATTAATATGGAGTCGCCACCTTTTTTTTTCTTTTTATGGTTTTAGTTTTAGTTATTGATAATACTCTGATAAAAGTCTTATTTTTATAGTGTAAATAATATTTTTTCTTCTCATCTGAACATCTCTTGCTTCTTTGGGGAGAACAGTGTTATGGTTCATATTTCGAATTAAATCATATTATATATATGGAGTCGGCCACCCTTTGCAGGGTGCTCTTCTGGGAAGGCTTTCCTCAAGGTTTAGGAGTGTGTTTATGGGGATTCTTCTAGAAGCGCATTTGTGATGTTGGACGAGAAGGCCTGGCTCTCAGTCTCCGCTCTAATTCATCCCAAAGGTGTTCTATCGGGTCGAGGTCAGGACTCAGTTCCTCCACACCAAACTCGCTCATCCATGTCTTTATGGAGTGACGCTTTGTGCACTGGTCAGTCATGCTGGGACAGGAAGGGGCCGTCCCCAAACTGTTCCCACAAAGTTGGGAGCATGAAATTGTCCAAAATGTCTTGGTGAAGCATTAAAAGTTCCTTTCACTGAAACTAACCCCTGAAAAACAACCCCACCCCATAATCCCCCCTCCACCAAACTTCACACTTGGCACAATGCAGTCAGGCAAGTCCCGTTCTCCCGGCAACCGCCAAACCCAGACTCGTCCATGGGATTGTCAGACAGAGAAGCGTGATTGGTCACTCCGAGAACACGTCTCACTGCTCTAGTGTCCAGTGGCGGCACGCTTTACCCCACTGCTTTGGTGATGTAAGGCTTGGATGAGCGGCTCGGCCATGGAAACTCATTCCATGAAGTTCTCCGGGAAAAAATGGCATTTTGGAGGTAAAATATGTGTTATGTTGGCACAGCTGCTCAATTTCGCATTCCTGGGTCTGTATATCACATTGGGGTCGCTTCAACCCGCGGACTTGGCAACACAGTGCAGTTGAGTTCTGTTGACATTTGACAACTAACGTTATGCGTCGCTCCGTTGCTCTGATTGGTTGTAGGTCTATCCAATTGAGGTCTTTCCTGGTTCGGTTTGAAACACGCCCCATAATCACAGCCCAACGGAGCAGATCAGACTCATATTCTGACTAGAATTGAGTATGACGATGTCAGGCTTGAGCTCATCTGAAGGCCACAGAAGTTTGGAGGTCTGGAACTCTTGACTCTGCAGAAAGTTGGCGACTTCTGTGACCCTCAGCATGCGCTGACCCCGCTCTGGGATTTCACTTCGTGGCTGAGTTGCTGTTGTTCCCAATCGCTTCCACTAACAGTTGAGCGTGGAATATTTAGTATAATATTTGGACTTATTGCACCGATCACGGCCCCACGCTTGAGTTCTCTGAGCTCCTGAGAGCGGCCCATTCTCTCACTGATGTGTGTAGAAGCGTCTGCTAGAGCTTGAGTTACACACCTGTGGCCATGAAGGGATTGAGCACCTGAACTCAATATAGTGCATGTCTCCTCCTGTAAAACACTGTAGTAAAATGCTCTTGACAGTTTCCTGCGCAGCTCCTGAATCTACAGTGCCAGCTGTTCCACGACAAAAGGCCTGCCATCCCAGAACATTCAGGATGATCCTCACAACGCACACGAAATGCTGACAAGTTAAGAGAGAGAGAGAGAGAGAGAGAGAGAGTGAGAGAGAGAGAGAGAGAGAGAGAGAGAGAGAGAGAGAGCTGTTCATTACCAGCCCGTGTTAAAGCAGAGCCACGAGACACTTTACTCTTCTAGTGTCTCTTCTCAACTCTCCGCTTTATGACTTTGCCATGAGCCAAATGATTTCCATACATTTGCTCTAAATATTGCTCTCATGATTGCAGGTTTTCGGAGCATGTGCTGAGAGAAAACTGAAATGCACTTAAATAAATCTGAGAAGACTTGCTCTATATTTCACAATGACCTTGAGACTAAACCCCTGAGACGGTGGTGGACAAAAGTGAGGGGATATTCTAATAAACCATCAAAATATGAGGAAAATATTTTATTTATTTTTTATATTATAAATATGAGGAATAACCAAACACTAAACTTGATTACGGTATTTATCTGACAGATTTGGCAAAGACGGTAAAAACTACAGCTACAGGTTTTATTTTACTATGCACAAATAAATGGATGTGTGTGTGTGTGTGTGTGTGTGTGTGTGTGTGTGTGTGATGGGTAGGTTTAGGGGTAGTGTGTGTGTGTGTGTGTGTGTGTGTGTGTGTGTGTGTGTGTGTGTGTGTGTGTGTGTGTATGTGTGTGTGTGTGTGTGTGTGTGTGTGATGGGTAGTGTGTGTGTGTGTGTGTGTGTGTGTGATGGGTAGTGTGTGTGTGTGTGTGTGTGATGGGTAGTGTGTGTGTGTGTGTGTGTGTGTGTGTGTGTATGATGGGTAGGTTTAGGGGTAGTGTGTGTGTGTGTGTGTGTGTGTGTGATGGGTAGTGTGTGTGTGTGTGTGTGTGTGATGGGTAGTGTGTGTGTGTGTGTGTGTGTGTGTGTGTGTGTGTGTGTGTGTGTGTGTATGATGGGTAGGTTTAGGGGTAGTGTGTGTGTGTGTGTGTGTGTGATGGGTAGTGTGTGTGTGTGTGTGTGTGTGATGGGTAGTGTGTGTGTGTGTGTGTGTGTGTGTGATGGGTAGTGTGTGTGTGTGTGTGTGTGTGATGGGTAGTGTGTGTGTGTGTGTGTGTGTGTGTGTGTGTGTGATGGGTAGTGTGTGTGTGTGTGTGTGTGTGTGATGGGTAGTGTGTGTGTGTGTGTGTGTGTGTGTGTGTGTGTGTGTGTGGGTTTAGGGGTAGTGTGTGTGTGTGTGTGTGTGATGGGTAGTGTGTGTGTGTGTGTGTGTGTGTGTGTGTGTGTGTGTGTGATGGGTAGGTTTAGGGGTAGTGTGTGTGTGTGTGTGTGTGTGTGTATGATGGGTAGGTTTAGGGGTAGTGTGTGTGTGTGTGTGTGTGTGTGTGTGTGTGTGTGTGTGTGTGTGTGTGTGTGTGTGTGGGTTTAGGGGTAGTGTGTGTGTGTCTGTGTGTGTGTGTGTGTGTGTGTGTGTGTGTGTGATGGGTAGGTTTAGGGGTAGTGTGTGTGTGTGTGTGTGTGTGTGTGTGTGTGTGTGTGATGGGTAGGTTTAGGGGTAGTGTGTGTGTGTGTGTGTGTGTGTGTGATGGGTAGGTTTAGGGGTAGTGTGTGTGTGTGTGTGTGTGTGTGTGTGTGTGTGTGTCTTTAGCTCCACCCACTGCACGCCTCCACGAGCTCGGCTGTTTTCAGAAAGAATCGGTGCAGTGTGTTTGTCTTTTATAAATATGATAAAACTATTCCAGTTGTTTTCGTGGATGCGTGTGAACGGGGATGGATTTGACAGCGTTGCCGTCTGTCGTGAAAAACACAAAGGAAACACTTTTCCATTTTTAGAGTTTTCGTTGTTGTCTTGTAAACAAACCCAAAGCCTTCATGTATTACTAATTTCATTCCTTTTCCCTCTTATATGTTCTGTAGTTACAGTCACTTCTGCTGTAATGTCATCAAATTCTGTAGAACAATTCTATATAAACCAAGCGTTTCCTCTCTAAAGAAAATATAACCGCGTGTTATTTGTAAACAGAGCATTTCTGATCCAGTTGAAATCTGGATTACATCCGTTTCCATAAACAGGCAGTGAAAAATGTAACTTTACATAACGGTTGAGTCACATGGTCTATTTATAAACCCTTTTCTTTGGCGCATCCATGTCTGATTTTATTATATCTCCTGTGTCTCACAGCAGCTTGGGCTGAAGGAGCTCGACTGACAGCTGAAAGTGAGCGTTTGGCGGGAGGAGAAACATGGACTCGTCCCGAGAGAACCCTTCCTGGCCCACTTTCTGTGATTGCCACTCGATTACGTTTCCAGGAATTCCTCATCTCTGAATCGGACCAAACACAACCTCCCTGCCTCGTCAAGGGCAAGAATTTCAACACATGGTCACATGGTCTCAGTTAGACACTTAATATTCATTAGCAATTTGACTGCATTCGGATCAAAAGTACAGTATAGCGTACAGTAGCGCCGAGAGTGATGTGCTTGGAGTCCATTGTTTTATTTGTGATAACAACACAATGTGCCGACATCATTTTGTCCAGGCTGTCATACAAAGAAATTACGAACACGTGCATAAACAAGACGTGAAATATTAATAACTGATTATGTTGCAGTCAATGTTTCCTTTGAGCTTTTTGGTTTTTAAAATAAAACCTGTAGCTGTAGTTTGCCAAATCATTTCCTCATATTAACATTACATTACAAAAATATGTTCATTATTTTATTACATGAATTATTGTTAATTAGTTACATTTACAAGTAAACAACTTAAAATGTACGCCGATCAGGCATAACATTATGACCAGGTGAAGTGAGTAACACTGATGATCTCTGTTAGTGGGTGGGGTATATTAGGCAGCAAGTGAACATGTTGTCCTCAGAGTTGATGTGTTAGAAGCAGGAGAAATGGGCAAGCGTGAGGATTTGAGCGAGTTTGACAAGGGCCAGATTGTGACGGCTAGACGACTGGGTCAGAGCATCTCCAGAACTGCAGCTCTTGTGGGGTGTTCCCGGTCTGCAGTGGTCAGTCTCTATCAAAAGTGAAGGACCAGTGGAGAACCGGCCACAGGGTCATGGGCGGCCGAGGCTCATTGATGCACGTGTGGAGTGAAGGCTGGCCCGTGTGGTCCGATCAAACAGACGAGCTACTGGAGCTCAAACTGCTCAAGAAGTTAATGCTGGTTCTGATAGAAAGGGGTCAGAATTCACAGAGCATCTCAGTTTGTTGAGTATGGGGCGGCACAGCCGCTGACCAGTCAGGGTGCCCATGCTGACCCCTGACCCCAGCACCAACAGTGGCATGAGCATCAGAACTGGACCACGGAGCAATGGAAGAAGGTGGCCTGGTCTGATGAAGCACGTTTTCGTGCGCGGCCACAAAGCACAAATGCTTCAGGAATGGTTTGAGGAGCTTCTCTCAACGTTGACTTGGCCTCCAAATTCCCCAGATCTCAATCCAATCGAGCATCTGTGGGATGTGCTGAACAAACAAGTCCAATCCATGGAGGCCCCACCTCGCAACTTACAGGACTTAAAGGATCTGCTGCTAACATCTTGGTGCCAGGTACCCAAAGCACACCTTCAGAGGTCTAGTGGAGGCCATCAGAGATGGGACCAACACAATATTAGGTCATCATGTTATGCCTGATCGGTGTATAATGATCCCATGTTTTCACTTTACTTAAAGCCATCACTGATGCATTTATAGAGAGTAACTGTATTATTATTCACAATAAGTATTAATAAGAACACAACACGGTTATTAATAACAATATATTCACTTATTTAACCGAAATAAATCCGAAATACTACGCTCTTAAAAATGCTGGGTTAAAAATAACCCAAGTCGGGTTTAAAATGGACTAACCCAGCGATTGAGTTGTTTAAACCCAGCAGTTGGGTTAAATGTATGCGACTGAGCCTGGTTTCTCCCAAGGTTTATTTTCCTCCATTCTGCTCCTGATGGGGTTTTGGTTTCCTTGCCACTGTCGCCTCTGGCTTGGCGTGCTCAGTTGGGGACACTACATTTTTCGGACCCACTTTATATTAGGTGGCCTAAACTACTATGTACTAACATTTTAATTAATCATTTGATACAATGCACTTATTGTGTACATTCATGTTTTTACATTGTACTTACATTTTAAAAAATACCTGCATGTAATTACATCTGTAATTAATTTCTGTAGTTACATTTGTAATTACACAGTTGACACTTCCCTTCCACCAAACCCTACCCTTAAACTTACCCACACCACCACACCTGTCCCTAACCCTACCCTTAAACTTACCCACACCACCACACCTGTCCCTAACCCTACCCTTAAACTTACCCACACCACCACACCTGTCCCTAACCCTACCCTTAAACTCACCCACACCACCACACCTGTCCCTAACCCTACCCTTAAACTTACCCACACCACCACACCTGTCCCTAACCCTACCCTTAAACTTACCCACACCACCACACCTGTCCCTAACCCTACCCTTAAACTTACCCACACCACCACACCTGTCCCTAACCCTACCCTTACATTTACCCACACCACCACACCTGTCCCTAACCCTACCCTTAAACTTACCCACACCACCACACCTGTCCCTAACCCTACCCTTAAACTTACCCACACCACCACACCTGTCCCTAACCCTACCCATAAACTTACCCATACCACCACACCTGTCCCTAACCCTACCCTTCAACTTACCCATACCACCACACCTGTCCCTAACCCTACCCTTAAACTTACCCACACCACCACACCTGTCCCTAACCCTACCCTTACATTTACCCACACCACCACACCTGTCCCTAACCCTACCCTTACATTTACCCACACCACCACACCTGTCCCTAACCCTACCCTTAAACTTACCCACACCACCACACCTGTCCCTAACCCTACCCATAAACTTACCCACACCACCACACCTGTCCCTAACCCTACCCTTAAACTTACCCACACCACCACACCTGTCCCTAACCCTACCCTTAAACTTACCCACACCACCACACCTGCCCCTAACCCTACCCTTAAACTTACCCACACCACCACACCTGTCCCTAACCCTACCCTTAAACTTACCCACACCACCACACCTGTCCCTAACCCTACCCTTAAACTTACCCACACCCCCACACCTGTCCCTAACCCTACCCTTAAACTTACCCACACCACCACACCTGTCCCTAACCCTACCCTTAAACTTACCCACACCACCACACCTGTCCCTAACCCTACCCTTAAACTTACCCACACCACCACACCACACCTGTCCCTAGCCCTACCCTTAAACTTACCCACACCACCACACCTGTCCCTAACCCTACCCTTAAACTTACCCACACCACCACACCTGTCCCTAGCCCTACCCTTAAACTTACCCACACCACCACACTTGTCCCTAACCCTACCCTTAAACTTACCCACACCACCACACCTGTCCCTAGCCCTACCCTTAAACTTACCCACACCACCACACCTGTCCCTAACCCTACCCTTAAACTTACCCATACCACCACACCTGTCCCTAACCCTACCCTTAAACTTACCCACACCACCACACCTGTCCCTAACCCTACCCTTAAACTTACCCACACCACCACACCTGTCCCTAACCCTACCCTTAAACTTACCCACACCACCACACCTGTCCCTAACCCTACCCTTACATTTACCCACACCACCACACCTGCCCCAAACCCTACCCTTAAACTTACCCACACCACCACACCTGTCCCTAACCCTACCCTTACATTTACCCACACCACCACACCTGTCCCTACACTCTAAAAAATGCTGGGTTAAGAATTATCCAAGTTGGGTTGAAAATGGACTAACCCAGCGATTGGGTTGTTTTAACCCAGCGTTTGGGTTAAATGTTTGCTTAAAACAACCCAATCGCTGGGTTAGTCCATTTTCAACCCAACTTGGGTTATTCTTAACCCAGCATTTTTTAGAGTGTAACGTAATCATCCACGTCATCAAAGGCGCTTGGGTTGAAAGTGTTTTAATCCTACACGGAGAACATGTTCGTATATATGCGTTCACCTTTACTATTTCTCTCAGAAATGACGTGATGATTACGTCACTGTTTATCATCTGTCCATCATCGTCTAAAGCCCGCCCTGATGATTTCATTGGTCGGAACAGTTTCTGTTCGGGCATAATTACTCCTCTACGGATCAAGTCCAGACCGAACTGCCCGAGCTCAAATGTTGTGGGCGGGGCTAAGTTCGGCTGGCATCCAGGCTAGGTTTTCGTCTTTATTTTTTCACGCTCTGTAACAATAAAATGTACAAGTCAAGCTTAAACTGGTTTCTAGCGTCAAAGATACTTTCCCTCAAGGAAATGGCTAAAGAGGAAAAGAAGGCATTACAGTGATTTTTCACGAATTGTATTGAATCCATTTAGGGTCAATTGGACCCGGAACATGAAAATATATCCTCCCCAGAATTCGAACACAATGCCAGTGCATCCTCTGAACTGAGAGGAGAGTGATTCCCTCATAAGACTGCTTTGAAACACGAATAAATAAAGGTTTATGTGGAGCTTTTCGTCTTATGAAGCCATTGCACACCCGTGTGTTGCCTTCAAAGGACTGAAGCAATTCAGATTCATGACCATCAGAACCTGTTGAGTGACAGACAGACGTGTCTCAGTGGTGAAGCGTTTGCTATCAACTGTCTGGGGATGCACCGTCCGTCCGTCCGTTCCCATTCCAGCCCACTCTGGGAATGACCAGAGTAAAATGAAAATGAACACTCACACGACTCGATTTGACCTATGCATGCATGCATTTGCCCAACTTTCCCAGATTAATGTCTATCCGGCAAAGCGGCAGCTGTAAATGCGTAAGTGGCTGTGATAATTCGGTCTGTGAAATGCCAGTGTTGGTGAACCCTGCTGAGATGAGTTCAACAGTGCGCTCCACAAATGCACTGCAGTGGGGGTAATCTGCATCTGCCCTTGGGTTCTCCTTCACAACACATAATGGCCATCTCAACCAATCATGTGAGCATGTAGAGCATACACATATGCATGGTTGACTTCGGGTTTAGAGCGCCTCAACTAATGCTCATTAACCCGGCGATTAAACCGCGGTTAAATTAAGACGGTAATATCTGACACTAAAGAACCATTACACCCTCGACTCAAGTCCCAGAGCTGCATGAATGGAATGCTTTCCCCAAGTTCAAGCACCTCAGACTGCAACAAACTGCTGCACAGCCAAAACACGAGCGTTTATAGGCATTGAAAACCAAAGCGTTAGCCATGGAAATATTAGTCGCCTACAAGTTAAACAAAACACAATCGATTGCAACAGATAGTAGGGTTATGCATTATATTAGATGCAAAATGGGGTAAGATTTGTGAAGATGCACGCGTTGGACTTTTGTTGAACTAGTTTTCACAATGGAGTCTGCGTTTAAATGCATGGGAAATAAAAGCATTCACCTTTATGCGCGTGCATGCTCCGCGTTTTATTATCTTGGGAAGCGATTCATCACAGAACATCCCTTTTAATTTATTTTTAAGATGCATAAACTACCCTTCCCAGAACGCGCATGCAAGCAAAATTTGCGCATGTGAATGAACATTTCATTCGTAACACAATGCTCACTGACATCTCGATCACTTCAAGCGTTCAGATGTGATGGATGTTCTGGAAAACGAACGATGCTCAGATTTCTGTTCTTTCGCGATGCGAGAACGATAACGCGTGGACGAGGAAGGGCATGCCGACGGACTTACCGGGGTCACCCTGACTTCTCCGCAGCTTCAGATGCCGTGATCACAGTCCACGTCTCTGCATATATACCACAGTATCACGTACAGGATGAGCAAAATGGCAAAAATGAACAGCGCTACGAGGATAGCCTTGGTCACTGGTGATATGAGAGACTGCATTTCAGCAGAAGCGGCTCAACAGTCCAGCCGAGGCGCGCGCATGGACGCTCTACCATCCGAGCAGACCTTCGGGTTCTGATGGAATCCCCTGCAGATGATTCACACACGCGCGAGCTGAAGACATCATGCACGAGCGAGCATCCGGAGAACGCCTGGCTGTGCGGCTCGTGTTCGGGGAGGAGAGGCTCTGCTGTGGAACAGGTTGATTCGTCTCAACTTCAGCGGATGGAACTGACCAATGAAGCTCTGCGTGAAGGGGAGAACACAAATCTAGGCTAAATGCTCACCTTACGTGATGATACGCGGGCAACTACACTTTCAGGGGTTAAAAGATTTTGGGGATATTTAGCCAAATTATGTCAAAACTACCTTAGACTACCTTAGACTTTGCATCACACACCGATGACGTTCGCTGTCTCTTCGCGAGCGTCTAATTTACACTTTACAATTTTCCCAGCTACTTGCAAACCACACACACACACACACACACACACACTGTTGTTTGGACTAGCCTACTTGGAGGATCGAGTCACACCCTGCTAACACGTTAACTAAGTAAACAAAGAATTTGCATAGAAGTGCTGAAGAGGTTTTACATCACGATTGATCATTTTACCAAACGCGCCTAAAGGATGATATTTAACTCCAGAACCTGAGCGATTTGTCTGGACGCGTTGCTGTACTTCTATGGCAAGCTGTTTTAGCTTAAAATCACTCATCATAATTCAGTCCTTCCAGAAAAATGCGGCTTTTTTTGTGATTGTTGCGGGCAAAAATCCTTGATTATGCGGCATGTTTTCTTAAAAAATGCGATGGAAAATGTGGGATATTTATGCAATTTTATGTGATGAAATTGCGGGAACTTGCAAAAACTGCGGTTTGATGAAAAAGAGAAATAAAGCACTACATCACAGAAAGTGCTGGGAATATTTAAGTTCTCATCTTGTTTTATTGAAGAGCTTAATAAACACACGGCTCAAATTTACACAACATTGAGTCAAACAACTGTAGCTTTACAAAAGGAATATGCTACAACTTCTGAAGAAATGAATAAATAACTTCCTGTTTTACAGAGCTAGCTTTACAAAACAGACATTTGAGTGCTTCCAATGCACAAAGTGCAATCTCTTAAAGGGTTAGTTCATCCAAAAATGAAAATTCTGTCATTAATGACGTCCCCTCATGTCGTTGGACACCCGTCAGACCTCCGTTCATCTCTAAATAACGACTTATATAGTGATGACCGATTTCAAAACACAAGATCATGATGCTATGAATCAGTGAGTCGATTGATGATTCGGATTGCGTGTCAAACCGTCAAATACTTGACTTTGGCGATCCAAACCACTGAATCGATTCACTGATTCATAACGCTTCAAACCACTGAATCGACTCACTGATTCATAACGCTTCAAACCACTGAATCGACTCACTGATTCATAACGCTTCAAACCACTGAATCGACTCACTGATTCATAACGCTTCAAACCACTGAATTGACTCATTGATTCATAACGCTTCAAACCACTGAATTGACTCATTGATTCATAACGCTTCAAACCACTGAATCGACTCACTGTGTAATGAAGACTGTAGAATGCACTGGTTACTATTACGGTTCTAAATCACCTTAGAGAATTATTTACTCAATTGATGTCCAGTGTCTAGGAGAGGAGTAAAGACGCCAGAGAAATAGATCAGATTAGCTCAATGTATTGATTGGTTAAATGCAAGAATGAAACATTTTCTCACAATGTCAACAAATACAAACAAATAAAATACCGTAGGCCTACGGAAATACCCAAACAATATAACAGTGTGCTTTAATTCAAAAGATACAATGATATATTGATATCAGGCAGTGACGGGTTGAAAATAGGTGTACTCAGTCTTAGAAAGTCCCAAGTGCTCCAGAGAAAGTCCACCTAAGGGAAGGAGGGTGATGATTTCCTCAAACGTAGATCTTCATAGCAGATGTCATCACAACGCAAACAGGCGGTCACATGTCTGTATGTGTCCTTCTTTGGTCCTGATAGGCTTAATGCGATGAGATATTAACAGCGAGTGCACGTGATGGGTGTGTGATATGTGCAGAGCATGGTCAACTGGATAAACATAAACGTGATTAGTCTGCAATGACGCACTTAATGGCCTTCATCCACTGGACTTCGTTTATCTTCAATGATAACACGCACCGCATTTCTTCCTTTCCTTCATTGCCGTTCATCTGGCCTCACGTTGTTCTTCACAGAATGCGCGAGACTTCCGATTAAGCTCCGCCTACTCGGCAGACGCAACACGTATATAGAACACTGTACAACTATTATAATGAACTAATTTGAACTTGAACATGGCCTTTTGCACAGCCGCCCCCAAATTTGGTATGCAAATTTGCCATTAGTCTCTAGGATGAACACTCTGTGTCCGGGGGTAACGATGGCAGCTCAATCAACTTCGCTACTGGCCTAGTATACGTTTGACCTTTCACTTTGACCACTGCTGTTCTGACTCTCCCATCTGAACTATGTATGACGGAAGAGACAGTGCCTACTCTCCATAGCGCTCTGGGAAGCTGCTCATCAACAATGAGTACTACAGTACCAACTGCAATATTCTCTTTTTCTCTGTGCCATTTCTGCCTTGACTGCAGTGTGGGTAGGAAGTCGTGAACAAAATGCCTCCAGAAATGATCACTCAGAATCTGACTGTGTCTCCATCTTTTTCTACTGAGTAATTCAGGGTCTGAATAGACAACTTGGGGCAAGGAGGAGTCAGGCCGCCCCATCAGCAAGGAATTTGGCGTTACTGGGTCTGGATCTGCTATGTCGCTAGAGACATAACCCAAAGGTCTAGAATTAAGGATGTTCTCAACCTCAATCAGGATTGTTCTCAATACTTCCTCGGTAACTGTCTGAGCACCTAGGGTGGTTCTCAATGCTGTCTTCACAGACCTCACTTCCCTTTCCCATGAGCCACCAAAATGCGGAGCACTGGGTGGATTAAACCGGAATCTGATTTGTTCTTTGGCTAGCTGGTCCCTGAGGCTGGGCTGTATCTGTGAGAAAGTGTCCTCCAGCTCCTTGCATCCCCCTCGGAAATTAGTACCCTGATCAGAGAGAAGCTCGTAGGGTTTTCCTCTTCGGGCAATGAAACGCCTGAGAGACAGCAGGAATGAATCTCCATCCATGTGATTCAACAAATCAAGATGCACAGCTCGAGTAGTGAGGCATTTGTATACGATACCCCACCTTTTCTCATTGCGACGGCCCACCTTCACTATTAGTGGTCCAAAACAATCTACTCCAGTGGAGTAAAAGGGAGGTTGGAAAATCCTCAGACTTGATGGCGGTAAGTCTGACATTCTAGGAATCATCGGTTTGCCTCTCCACTTGTTACAATCAAGACAGTGGTGTTGATGTCTCTTAATTGCCTCTCTTCCTCGCAGAATCCAAAATTTGCGCCTCAGCTCGGCATACACCCTGCCAGCTCCCGGGTGGTGTAACTGGTCATCGTAGTGCTTAATTAGGAGCTTTACTACAGGATGGGTCGGTGACAGAACTATAGGGTGTAAAACTGCATCACTCAAGCCCTGGCACCTACGTAGTCGTCCTCCTACTCTAATCAGATCAAGTTCTTTGTCATACTCCGGAGCGAGCCTAAGGAGTCTGCTACGTGCAGAAATGTCTTTCCCTCCCTTGAGCAATGCAAATTCTTCTGGAAAGTCCTGTATTTGACATTGTCTAAGGATAAACAACTCTGCTTTTTGATACACATCTGCACTCGGTGAATCTGTGTTGCCAGCCGCCCCATGAAGGGATCGTGCTGTAGCCTCTAGTAACTCAGGATAGCTACTGAATTGGCAGGGATCAGGTTCAAGTTGTAGTTTGTTTTCAGTCAACGATCCGCAAAACACAGATTTCTTAAGTTCCTGAACTTCTTCAGGGCCTTGTCGTTCTGGTGCTTTAGGCCAACAGTTACTAGACTGCATTAAGAAGGCTGGCCCTCGTTTCCAGCGGGTCTCTCCAGCTAACTGAGCCAATGATAATCCCCGCGTGATATCATCAGCAGGATTGGCCGCTGAATCGACATAGCGCCAAGCTACAGGGTCAGACAACTCCTGAATTTCGGTGACTCTAACTCCGACAAACACTCTGTATCTGCACGAATCAGACTGAAGCCAGGTAAGAACTGTAGTTGAATCAGACCAATACACAAATTGGTGGACATCTAGAGTAAGCTCTTTCTTTAAGACGTCTCCTAGCTGAGCACCTGTCAAAGCAGCACATAGCTCCAAACGAGCAATGGAGATCTGTTTCCTTGGAGCGACCCGTGACCTTGCAGCCATGAAGGTAACCTGCTTAATACCCTGATCGTCTTCAGAACACAGATATGCTACAGAGCCGTACGCTCTTTCGGAAGCATCACAAAACACATGGACACTGCGGTTCTTGACCGGATACTGAAGGCTGACACTGTAACATCTTGGCAGGTGGATCTGAGACAATTGTGGGAGCTCGCTCTCCCACTGATGCCAAATGTCTAGTAGACCAATTGGTAGATTTGGGTCATCCCATTCTCGTTTTTTGTCCCACAACGATTGCACGACAATCTTGGCTCTTGTGGTATATGGGATAAGATACCCAAGGGGGTCATAAAGCTTCGCTAAGGTGCGATAGATGTTCCGCATGGTAATTTCCCCCTCTTCTCTCTTGTAGGGTTTGTATACCAACGTGTCTGATCTACATTGCCATATCAATCCGAGAGCATTCTCCTGAGGGTTGACCATTTCTTGAAGGAGACAGATCTCACCACTCTTCGACTTTAACTCAGCAGAAAGGTGGCAAATAACTTCAGGGATGTTACTGGCCCATTGCCTTAACTCGAATCCACCTTCCATAAGATGGCTCTGCAATCGGTTAACCAGCTGTACAGCTTGAGCTTCGGTTGGGACACTCTTGAGGCAATTGTCGACATAGAAGCTACGCTCGACCGTTTGACGTACTTCATCAGTAGGTTCGAGATCCACCTTTGCATGAGACTGAAGTGCGTAAGTAGCACAACAGGGGCTACACGCCGTGCCAAATGGTAGAACCTGCCACTGGTATACTATTGCCGGTTCAGATGTCCTGCCATGACGCCACAGAAAGCGTAGGAATGGTTTATCTTCATCAAGGAGACGGACTTGATGGAACATGCCCTTCACGTCACTGCAGATGGCCACTGAATGTTCTCGAAAACGGAGGAGAACTCCCAACAAACTGGCACTTAAGGTAGGACCGGGCAAAAGATGTTCATTCAAAGACTGACCCTGATATCCGAAAGAACAATTGAAGACAATACGGTTCTTTGCATTGTGATGAACCATATGATGTGGTATGTACCACGACTTGGAACTCGGATCACACTCAGATGTCAATGGGGTGACGTAACCGGCCTGCAGCAGTTTCTGAATCTCTGATTCATAAGATGCAGCCATACTGGGCTCTCTAGCTAGTCTCCGCTCTGTGCTACGTAACATGGTCATGACAGCTTCCTTGGGTGCATTCAGAGAAGGTGGCGACTCTTTCCAGAGTAGGGGCGTAGCATATCTTTTAACACCATTCACTTCAATCCTGATCGTTTTCTCCTCTAGTAGTCGAATAGCCTCTGCATCTTGGCGCGATCGACTAACTACTTTCTCAGATTGATATGGAAGAGTATCCAGCTGCCAAAGTTTTTCGACTTGACGGAAGAGTTCAGCTTGAGGATACACACAAGAAATGAAGAAACATTCTTGAGGCTGCAAGTGGGGCTTAAGGTGACTGGATGGACCCTGTAAAGACCAGCCAAGCTTGGTATGAACCGCTGCCGGGCCTCCAGGGGGACCCAATCTCACTGGCTCTACAGGTGTAATCAGGTGAGGATAATCTGAGCCAATAAGAACCAATGGCTGTGCTTCGTGGATGTCATGTAAGGGTAAGTCACGGAGATGGTGGTATCTTCTTTGCAAGTCAGAAATGGGATAAGTATGCTGAACCAGCGCTAGCTCCTTTGCTGTGAATGCACCCTTGACCTGGAAGGATCTGTCAGGGTGTGAAACAGGCGCTATGGAGAAGGATACAGATCGTCCATGAATGTTGTGTACTTCCTGCCTCACTGTGCGCAGAGCCAAGACTTCGATTTCACCTTGAAGGTCTAGACGTTGAGCGGCTTCATTCAACAAGATAGTTCGCTCAGATCCGTCGTCTAGTACAGCGTAGGTTTCTAGTGATTTATCACCATTCCGAATGATCACCCGACTTAACTTCAGTAGCACTTGCTTGCCACTCGTAGTTCGATCCAAATACAGAGTCTGAGAAGCAGGGCTTATTGGGCTTGTGGTTTTCTCAGATGTCCTGTTATGACCTTTACTCATTAAATCGTTGCTGGCATTGACATCGTGAAGAACATCAAGATGCCTCCGGTCACATCGCTTGCATTTTGCCTTTAAGGTGCATTTAGATGAAGAATGCCCCCGTCCGCAGCGCCAACATCTATGACCTGTTCTGATCCAACTCTCAATCTGCTCCTTAGTTAAGAGTTTGAAGTTGGAGCACTGATTCATGTAGTGCTGAAGGGTGTCACAGAATGGACAGTACTTCTTATGCTTCTCCTGTGGCCTTTCTGAATCCATGTATCCAGTCTTTGGGTTATCTACTGATCCAACTTTCAGCTCTCCGCCATGTAGAACGGTAGTCAGCTTTCGGGGGACGAAGCCAGTTCGCTTGTCTTTGCTGGCACTGTGTTTCTCATGATCAGGATAGCTCCCATGTTGTGTTCCTTCTACCTGCACACGAACCTCGTATTCCAGCCAGTCTGAGAAGTCAAGCAGCGTTGGAATAGGGGTCTGAAGGGGATTAATGAATCTCTTAAAGTTAGCTCTTAGGTCGTACGGCAACTTGGCTAAGAGACGAGAAACATGTGAGCCACATTTCAGCTCAGTCCAACCTGTGCTACCTAACTGGTTTAACATTCCAACCAGTGCTCGGACGCGAAGGGCAAATGCCTTGAAAGACTTCACATCACCGCTCCTGATATTTGGCCCATCCATCAGATTAGTGATCCTTTGCAGCGCCAATTGATGTGGCTGCCCATACATATCAGTGAGCGTTCTCATAGTGTCACTAAATGGAGTGCGGCTGTAACTATATGAGTCAGCGACAAGTAAAGCATCTTCCAATTTAAGGTGGTCCATAAGTATTTGGAACTTAAAGGACTCAGAAGCATCTTCAGGAAGAATATTTTTTAACGCAAGCTTAAGCCGGGCAAAATCCCGGGGATCATCTCGAATGAAATTTGGGATTGTAGGAGTCGGCCCTCGATATTGCATTGATGGAGGAGGCAATGCCCGATGAAACTCAGAGTGTTTCAGCGAATGGCACGAACGGTCAGGTGTACGTAACTGTTCATTATAGTGACTGTACTCTTGCCTCCAGTTGATTGGAGAATGATCGACATGATTCATGAAGGCATCTTTCTGTGAACGCTCTCTGTCACTTGAGCGGCGATAGTAAGGATCTGATGTTGGTTGACAATAAGTATCATGAAGCGGCATACTGGACCTCAACAATAGTGGGTCATCATCTGGATAATGATGGTGAAAACCCGAAGAACGAGGTTGCATCAGAGGAACAGTAGCATCATGTTGTTGGTCGTACCGTGGCAAGTCATTCTTACTATTATAGGGATCATTATATGAGGGGGTCGAAATACCTGAATTGGGCGAACTATCACTGAGCCGGCCTGCTCTCTTTAGACTGTCTGTAAGCTCCTCAATGAGATCTCGCTCATGACTGCGAACTGTAAGGAGGGATTCATCTCTAGGTGGCACCAAAGGAGTATGTCCTGTCTGGCTAGGATTTCCATCAGCCTGAAATGAACCCGGCATACTAGTAGACTTTGGTGTAGAGGACAACCCGGCCCCTTCACTCAGAAGCTGCTGCTCAGAGGAAACCTGGGATGCCAACACAGGAGAGTTAACAATCATATCAGATATGCGTTGCATGTCTTGTCTCATTCGCCTGTTTTCCTCCCTCAATTCACGCATACAAGTGAGCATATCAGACTTCTCATCTGCAAAGGCAAGCTGTTTCTGAGGATAGCTAACCTCATAGTCATGCAGATGTGATGGCCGTCTGGTTATTCTACGCGAGCGTACAATCTCTGGCTCTATAGCTCCCTCGCTAGGTCTGGACATCATCTCTAAAGTGGTTATAGATCCGGCTCGAAGGACCATAAAATGTAATGAAGACTGTAGAATGCACTGGTTACTATTACGGTTCTAAATCACCTTAGAGAATTATTTACTCAATTGATGTCCAGTGTCTAGGAGAGGAGTAAAGACGCCAGAGAAATAGATCAGATTAGCTCAATGTATTGATTGGTTAAATGCAAGAATGAAACATTTTCTCACAATGTCAACAAATACAAACAAATAAAATACCGTAGGCCTACGGAAATACCCAAACAATATAACAGTGTGCTTTAATTCAAAAGATACAATGATATATTGATATCAGGCAGTGACGGGTTGAAAATAGGTGTACTCAGTCTTAGAAAGTCCCAAGTGCTCCAGAGAAAGTCCACCTAAGGGAAGGAGGGTGATGATTTCCTCAAACGTAGATCTTCATAGCAGATGTCATCACAACGCAAACAGGCGGTCACATGTCTGTATGTGTCCTTCTTTGGTCCTGATAGGCTTAATGCGATGAGATATTAACAGCGAGTGCACGTGATGGGTGTGTGATATGTGCAGAGCATGGTCAACTGGATAAACATAAACGTGATTAGTCTGCAATGACGCACTTAATGGTATTCATTCACCATACGATTCCACCGACCACCGGCACATTCACACAACATTGACCGACCATCACATCTGCAAATGCCAAACTGCTCTACATCTGAGTTCTCTATGATCAATCTATAGTTTAATGGCCTTCATCCACTGGACTTCGTTTATCTTCAATGATAACACGCACCGCATTTCTTCCTTTCCTTCATTGCCGTTCATCTGGCCTCACGTTGTTCTTCACAGAATGCGCGAGACTTCCGATTAAGCTCCGCCTACTCGGCAGACGCAACACGTATATAGAACACTGTACAACTATTATAATGAACTAATTTGAACTTGAACATGGCCTTTTGCACACACTGATTCATAACGCTTCAAACCACTGAATCGACTCACTGATTCATAACGCTTCAAACCACTGAATCGACTCATTGATTCATAACGCTTCAAACCACTGAATTGACTCATTGATTCATAACGCTTCAAACCACTGAATCGACTCACTGATTCATAACGCTTCAAACCACTGAATCGACTCACTGATTCATAACGCTTCAAACCACTGAATTGACTCATTGATTCATAACGCTCCAAACCGCTGAATCGACTCACTGATTCATAACGCTCCAAACCGCTGAATCGAATCACTGATTCATAACGCTCCAAACCGCTGAATCGACTCACTGATTCATAACACTTCAAACCACTGAATCGATTCACTGATTCATAACGCTTAAACCACTGAATCGACTGAGTGATTCATAACGCTTCAAACCACTGAATCGACTCACTGATTCATAACGCTTCAAACCACTGATTCGACTCACTGATTCATAACGCTCCAAACCGCTGAATCGACTCACTGATTCATAACGCTTCAAACTGCTGAATCGACTCATTGATTCATAACGCTCCAAACCGCTGAATCGACTCACTGATTCATAACGCTCCAAACCGCTGAATCGACTCACTGATTCATAACGCTCCAAACCGCTGAATCGACTCACTGATTCATAACGCTCCAAACCACTGAATCGATTCACTGATTCATAACGCTTCAAACCACTGAATCGACTCACTGATTCATAACGCTTCAAACCACTGAATCGAATCTCACTGATTCATAACGCTCCAAACCACTAAATCGACTCACTGATTCATAACGCTTCAAACCGCTGAATCGACTCATTGATTCATAACGCTCCAAACCGCTGAATCGACTCACTGATTCATAACGCTCCAAACCGCTGAATTGACTCACTGATTCATAACGCTTCAAACCACTGAATCGATTCACTGATTCATAACGCTTCAAACCACTGACTCGATTCACTGATTCATAACGCTTCAAACCACTGAATCGACTCACTGATTCATAACGCTTCAAACCGCTGAATCGACTCACTGATTCATAACGCTTCAAACCGCTGAATCGACTCACTGATTCATAACGCTTCAAACCGCTGAATCGACTCATTGATTCATAACGCTCCAAACCGCTGAATCGACTCACTGATTCATAACGCTCCAAACCGCTGAATCGACTCACTGATTCATAACGTTTCAAACCACTGAATCGATTCACTGATTCATAACGCTTCAAACCACTGAATCGACTCACTGATTCATAACGCTCCAAACCGCTGAATCGACTCACTGATTCATAACGCTCCAAACCGCTGAATCGACTCACTGATTCATAACGCTTCAAACCACTGAATCGATTCACTGATTCATAACGCTTCAAACCACTGAATCAACTCACTGATTCATAACGCTTCAAACCGCTGAACCGCTGAATCGACTCACTGATTCATAACGCTTCAAACCGCTGAATCGACTCACTGATTCATAACGGTTCAAACCACTGAATCGACTCACTGATTCATAACGCTTCAAACCGCTGAACCGCTGAATAGACTCACTGATTCATAACGCTTCAAACCGCTGAACCGCTGAATCGACTCACTGATTCATAACGCTTCAAACCGCTGAATCGACTCATTGATTCATAACGCTTCAAACGCTTCAAACCGCTGAATCGACTCACTGATTCATAGTGCTTCAAACCGCTGAATCGACTCATTGATTCATAACGCTTCAAACCGCTGAATCGACTCACTGATTCATAATGCTTCAAACCGCTGAATCGACTCACTGACTCATAACGCTTCAAACCGCTGAATCGACTCACTGACTCATAACGCTCTGAAACTTCATGATGCTGTTCTGAAATCGGTCACACCGGGAAACTGCTTTGCTCTTTTGCTGTTATTTTTGTTGGCCAATGGGAGTTTGCGCTTCATCATGGTTTCACTGGTATCTATGGTTTCTCCACGGGGGTTTGCAGCTTTTTGATGACGTTCACGTCGGGTAATTACGTCACTTCAAAGCGTTCCCATGGCAACAGGGGGAAATGGCGGCTCTTGTGTGAAGTAAACGAACATTTTTCAACTTTCTGCTAATATATATATGATTTTTTTTGCAATGAAAATGCGGGGATTATGAAACATGCAAGCACCGCATATTTTGCACGTGGAAATAGGCAATTTATGCGGCGAAAGTGCGGCGTATTTGAAAAAATGCGGCCCCCGCATAAATATGCGGACTTTGGCTGATTATGCGTTAAATCATGCGATCGCATAATCACGTTTTTCTGGAGGGACTGATAATTGCATTTTTACTAGGGCTGAGTAAAAAATATTGATTTCTCGATTTTAATCGATTATCACTTTTACCAAACAATATCGATTCTTAAATCCCAAGAATCGATTAGTCATCCTGTTTCAGTTGATGAATGAACTGGACATCCAATAAATCTCAATAATCTTTGTGCTTTATTACTATCCATATGAAACAAAGTCTCAGATTTCAAATTACGTCCTTTTTGTTTTACGAAATTCAAAAACATAAATACCATTTTGCACATGAACGGATCTTCTCTTCCGCCTTAATACCAGTAACAGCGTGAAATAAACATGAATGAGCTTCTGAAAGTGTGTTAAAAGATACAGGACAACTTACCAAAATCCGTATCAAGTCACATAGAATCGCTCAATCAGTGTTTCAACCGCAGGAAGACGTCAGTAAAACGACTTGTAAACAATGTCACGTAAAGTCACATTTACCTCAGAAAAACCATATCCAGTGTCCATAAACTCGTTAGTCAGCTAGAAAAATTAACTCTAGAGAGGAGCATTTTGCTGATTATATGCACCACATTACATAGGATATTCATTGTCATTTTTAATGGTCTTATTTAATGCATGTAGGCTATGTATGAATAAATCTGGCACGTTTTTATGACAGTCACCATTTAAATGTTTATATTTCAAAAAACGAATTGGAGTAGAAATATGATTAGGTAATTGAAAAGTTAATATAATAACTTTATTATTATATAAAAAACATATTTGAGTGTAATTTAAGTATTTGTATACAGATCAGTTAATTTTTTACCTTCAATATTAATAGCTGATATACATCCAAAATAATCGAATTGAATAATCAAATTGAATTGTGAAATTTGTGTCAATACCCAGCCCTAATTTTTACTAGTGCTGGGAATCGAAGAAAAATAATAATAATAATAATAATAATTAAATCGCATTGTTCTCTGTAATTAATCATGATTAATTGCAAGCTTTTATATTTTTTTAAAGTTTTTTTTTTATACCTATATTTTTTTATACCTTTTGTATCTAGCACGACCCTGCTAGAATGCAGAAACGCCGCCTCTACAGATTAATAAGTACGCCTGCTTCTGTAGCCCCGCCCACCGACTCTTCGAGCTAAATGGATCACGCTACCGAGCAATAAACCTGCCGATTCCAGCTCACGTGCGTAAGACATTGCACGTTTGTTCACTATGTTTCACCGCGGAATCGTTTCTAAACAAGACACAGGTCGAGACTGGATTTGCAGACATATTGAGATTAAACACACAATGCTGTGCCTTCTATATAGGATCCGACAGGAACGGTGCAACACTTATGTGAGTAAAACATGTTTTTTATATGTGATAGTATTGCATTGTTACAGATCGTACTGATTATGTGTACGTGTGTAACAGAACATACCTTAGCGCTGTCAAAGGCTGAAGAATCCTTTATTTGAGGTGTTATTGGTTCATTCGTGATCAGACTCGGACTTGTAATGTTATGGGCCAGGGCTAGCTTCAACGTTCCGGGGCGATGTGTTTTTCAGACGGGCTACCAATCTTAAGTAGTGAAATAACATTCCTTTCTTCTGTATTCACCGATCGGGCGGGCCAAGTAATTAAAAAATAACATTCCAATCAATGAGAGATGAATCATTGTGTTTGTTTGATAAAGGCATTTTGCGAGCCCTGTGAGCGTTTCTCCACACGCTTTTAAAACAATGTACTGTACTTGGGGGAGCTCATTAAATATGCAAATCTTAGTCTTCAGTGAGGCACGCCCATCAAAACCGAGCGTGTCTTGAGAGAGGCTCAAAACCATGGCAGAAAATAGCCTATTACTTATTCATTATGATGTTTCTGAATGTTAAAAAAACGCGAACGTCATAAGTTGACCTTAAAAAATAAAAAAGCCAGTTCATGACACCTTTAAGCAGAAGCTGGTTTTCAAAATTGTGAGTTTCAAGCCTCTTGCATTGCTGAAAAGCCTCTCACTCCAATTTCCAGGTCAAGGTGCTGTGCATTGCGGTAATTGATGCGACATGACGTCACTTCAAAAGGACCAATGAACATGTCCGACCAATTTCATGGAATGTGAAAAATGAATCTCATTGGCAGAATAAATAACATTTAAATTAAACTGGGCATCAGCACACTTCAGTTGGTTTGGTAATAACAATGGAAAATAGAATGAAGTGATTTTCAAAAAAGAAGTCTACTGTACTTTTTGACTGTAAATAAAATTGTAAGGAGTAAAAAGTACTTTTTTTTCTTAAAAAATGTAATTAAGTAAAAGCATTGATTTTTAATTGTACTCAAGTAAAGTAAAAATCCCCAAAAATAATACTCAAGTACAGTAATCAAGTAAAATTACTCAAGTACTTTACACCTCTGGTTATAAATGTACATATATATAAAAATAAAAAATAAAAACGTGGAGGGATTTACGATATTGATGACCGCTACAACGTGTCATCACAGTCTGTGAAAAGGGTCTATTGGACATTGTTGGTCATTGTGACATATGTTGGCTCTCCCAACGGCTCATTACCGCTACCTTACGCCTGTCAATCAATCTGTCACTGTGGGTCTCAGGTTCACGCCCCCCGCTCAGCCCCGCCCTTGGTTCGTCCCCCCTGTCTCCGCCCACTTTTCCAGCATTTTTCAAATATTGCCAGTGGGGGGAGTTAGGCTCTGATCAGGGGTTGATAATAATAATACAGGGAAGCCACAACAATAAAAAAAAATAAAAAAAATTCAAAATGTAGGCCTATTGTCCCCGTTTTTTTATTAATAGATAATAACAAATGAGATTGCAGTGATATTTTGACAACTCAAATAGGAAATGTCCCCGGTTTCCATTTCAAATTTAAAGGGATTTAAAAAAAGGAGTGGATGGATTTGTACCATTATAGGGTGGTTGTGTGTGTATACAAACACCCTATAATGGTAAAAATTATAGTTATAGTTAAATTAATCTACATTGCCAACATAATAGGTCCCCTTTAATTCTTACTAGTAAAAACGCAATTACGACGTAGGGGAGCGCGGGGCACAACCTAACACGGGGTTAGATGTAACACGCATGTTTTAACCCTTTCCACACACGCCAAGATGACGAAACTCAGTGTATTTACCAGTTGCCATATCAACATTATTTAGAGAAAAAATAGCGCCAAAATTAAAAAGTCTCTGGCAGATATCACTGAACATGTATTTAACCATAGCAAAAGTACATTTCTTACTCAAGTTTAGTTTTCATCTCTGTTTTTTGTGTTTATTTAAAATAAGACAAATCCGATATTATTGTAATCTTATATCTGTTATTGATCAGTTGAGATGTTCTTTAATGCTGATCTGACAGCAGAAGACACGAGCCGCGGTTTACATCCCAGTGGAGCAGACGGGGTGTGTGTTAACACTGCGTTACAATGAGCCCCTATTAGAAATATGCCATTATATTCTATACTTTTATTCATTCTTTTGAGAAACCATGAGAAAAGGGTGAATAATGACTGAGAGTTAATGTTCAGAAATTATTAATTATCATTATGTTTTGAACTGTTTAGCTGTATTTAGCGATGTGTTTGTAGTCAAACTCAAAAATGCTTATATTTTTAATGATTAAAAAATGCCATTATTTTATTTTAAAAGTTAATACTTGTATTTTGTCGACAAAATATTTTAGTTTGTCTTGAATATTTTTTTGATTATATCAGGTAACATTTTAAGCTGTAATTTGGTCATGTTACAATGTACCCCACCTATGGGGCATGTTGTCACATTTCACTTCCATTCTTTCGGGGGAAATCAAGAAAAAAGTATACATTAATGAAACAAAACCACATAATTGTACGAGACATGTGTGCAATTAATGTGGGAAACAATAAATACTCTAAACCCCAAGTGGATTTACACAAACTGAGAAAGTCAAAAAGCGTTAGGTCGTGCCCGCTCTCCCCTAAAGCTGGGAACGTTTAAAGCTGAAACGGCTTGCCATACTGTTCGCCCGCTGGGTGGCTCAAGTTCAGTAGTAATGGGTTTCCTTAGCGTTGCGAGGGAACTTCCCCGGAGCAACGAAACGAATGAATGGAGCTATGTCTCAAAACCTAGGGGCATGGGTGGGTTTCTAGCAAGCAGAAAGCCAAGTGGGTTTAAAACACCTCCATTCATTCATTCGCTGTTCGATATCGAGCCGTTGCTATTGTGTCGGGGGCTCGGTGTGTGTCGCGCGGCTTTCTGTGCATGAAACATGCTTGGATCGGTCATGCATGTCAAGAAAACCCGCTGTGCATTTAAATGAGATTTCTAAAGGGGAAACGAGACAGATGGATCAATAACCTATCATCCGCGCCGTGTGTCTGGATATGCACGCTTTGCGTGAATGGCACGATATGTTACGCATACACCCGGAGGAGGGAGGGAGGGGGGGGGGGGGGGGGGGTGTCCCTCGTGCATGAGACATTAGTGAGAAACAGAGAGACGAACCTGCAATTGGATCCTGCACAAGTCAATCCCACATGTGGGTGGGCGGTAGATTCAGAGCCGCACACCCAGGAAAGTTTGTACAACAAAAGGTTGTCGGAAAGTTGCACACCAACCACACGCGCGCGGACACGAAAATCTGTGTGCGTTCAAATAAAGCATTAGAAAAAGACAGACCTTATCCAGCTCGGGCTCATTCAAGCCACGATCATGTCATACTTGTGGATTCTCGTCCTCGGAAGTTTAATCGTGACTGGGGTAAAGACGCAAGGTAAGTCAAAACGCTCACATTTGAACGAAAAATGCAAAATAATGCAAAGTTTCCTTGTTTAAAGCGTAAATTAATAAGTATGAAATTGGAAGCATGCATG
>CM042243.1:2375881-2448381 GCA_023566225.1 Romanogobio albipinnatus | reverse complement strand
TGTGTGTTTGTGTGTGTTTGAGAGTGAGTGAGTGAGTGGTGTGTTTGTGAGATTGTGTAAGAGTGAGTGTGTGTGTGTGTGTGTGTGTGTGTGTGTGTGTGTGTGTGTGTGTGTGTGTGTGTGTGTGTGTGTGTGTGTGAGTGAGTGAGTGAGTGTGTGTGTGTGAGTGAGTGAGTGAGTGTGTGTGTGTTTGTGTGTGTGTGTGTGTGTGTGTGTGAGTGAGTGAGTGAGTGAGTGAGTGTGTGAGAGTGAGAGTGTGTGAGTGAGTGAGTGTGTGAGTGAGTGAGTGTGTGTGTGTGTGTGTGTGTGAGTGAGTGTGTGAGTGAGTGTATATATTTTAATTAAAAAATATTTTATATATTTGTGCATGCTTTTTTAAACAATTTTTACTTTTTAATTAATATTAATCTACCCAACTTTTACATTTCCATGATATATATATAAATAAATGTAATAAAAATCAATCTATAAGTCATATTTATATGTCATGAAAGCTTAAATGAACTCTTTGGGAATACTCGGATGTTATAACGCTCTGTTCTGTTGTGTTTTCAGAAGATGGAGAGGAAGGTTCTGAGAACGCCGGTAAGTTTCGATCATAATCTCTAATAACTGCCATAACTGTGACCACGCCCTTCTCCAAACTTTCTCTGCTCTGTGCCAAAGCAATAAACCGAAGATTGTACAGCTCTCACGTCAGTTTCATTTTACAGTTCCTCATAAGAGCGCTCGTGTTTATTCATGTGATCCTTTGACGTGGTCCAACATATCACCTGTCGCGCCGTTTGTGCTCACAATAAAGATGATAAATATGGGCTGATAATTCCCCTGTCTCATATCCAGAGTCTCCGGCAGGTGACCCCGCATCAACCGCTCCGGATGAAGGTGATGATAAGCTTCATATCTCTGGATATTTACAGAAGTGCTTCTCAACTGGCCAACGGGAGCAACGATTCTGAACACTACGAGTTTGATAATCGTGCATATTAATAATCAGCTTTTAAGGGGGGGGGGGGGGGGGGGTAGAAACCCTTCCAATGTCCTTTTTGTTGACGTCAAAAATGTGCAAATGTGCAGTCAAATGAAATAGAGGCAGCCCTCATGCCCAAAAACAAAAGAAAATATGATGTTGGTGACATAAAATACGGGTTTGGTCGCCACTTGATATCCAACAAAAAAAGTGTCCCGAGGCAAAACCAGTTGAGAACCGCTGATCTGCATCATATCACTCAAAGCAGTGAACATCACTGCTGTAGTTATTAAAGGATTATGATTCCTATAGCAGCGTATTTCTGTTGACGTACAGATGTTGATGGGGTGGACAAAATAACACTTTAATACACTGCAAAAACACTCTGGACTTTGATATCTCGGACCTAACAAGCACATTTGCTAGTATACACTATAATGCCTAAAGTATTGGGCCGCCCCTCCGGTGTTCAATCCCATCATGGCCACAGGTGTATCAATCAAGCACTGGGCCTGCAGACGCTTCTACACACATCAGTGAGAGAATTAGGGCTGTGCGATATTGAAGAAAAATGCTTGTTAAATAATGCGATGTGCGATATGATATTGCTTTAAGTGTGTAAAATCTATCTCTTTCCCCAACTGATATCGTTCACTTAAAGCATAACCGACTGTGTGTACATGAATACTCATCAACAGCCATTTTGACACAACTGTGTGTGTATTTGACAGTTCGAGTGTGTAACAAGACACGAAAAAAAGAGCGGTTTGTGCGCACGTTTCGGTGTGTGTGTGTCAGACAGCACGAGGCTGCAAGGAGTTGTTTTTCGCAGGTTATTGCGTTTAATAACTCTTTTTAACGTCAAGCAAGTCACATAAGTAACTAGGGTTACGATTATAGTGACCCAAATAATCACGGTTATCAATATTATCACGGTTTTGTTCAAATGAGATGAAAGTGTTCAAAAAGAACAGATGCACACACTTAAAACATTTCAACAAGTTTTATATTTGAAAATCAACAAACAACAAATAAATCAAGCAGCTCTTTACACTTTTTTAAGATAGATTCTGTTCTGTGGGATTTACCGTCGTCAATCCAGTCCCTCCAGAAAAACGTGATTATGCGATCGCATGATTTAACGCATAATCAGCCAAAGTCCACATATTTATGCGGGGCCGCATTTTTTCAAATACGCTGCACTTTCGCCGCATAAATTGCCTATTTCTGCGTGCAAAATATGTGTGGCTAGCATGATTTCATAATCCCGTTGCAAAAAAAGTCATATATATATTAGCAGAAAGTTGAAAAATGTTTGTTTACTTCACACAAGAGCCGCCATTTCCCCCTGTTGCCATAGGAACGCTTTGAAGTGACGTAATTACCCGACGTGAACGTCATCGAAAAGCTGCAAACCCCCGCGGAGAAACCATAGATACCAGTGAAACCATGATGAAGCGCAAACTCCCATTGGCCAACAAAAATAACAGCAAAAGAGCAAAGCAGTTTCAGAACACAGCATCATGAAGCTTCAGAGCGTTATGAATCAGTGAGTCGATTCAGCGGTTTGGAGCGTTATGAATCAGTGAGTCGATTCAGCGGTTCAGAGCGTTATGAGTCAGTGAGTCGATTCAGCGGTTTGAAGCGTTATGAATCAGTGAGTTGATTCAGCGGTTTGAAGCGGCATGAATCAGTGAGTCGATTCAGCGGTTTGAAGCATTATGAATCAGTGAGTCGATTCAGCGGTTCAGAGCGTTATGAGTCAGTGAGTCGATTCAGCGGTTTGAAGCGTTATGAATCAGTGAGTTGATTCAGCGGTTTGAAGCGGCATGAATCAGTGAGTCGATTCAGCGGTTTGGAGCGTTATGAATCAGTGAGTCGATTCAGCGGTTCAGAGCGTTATGAGTCAGTGAGTCGATTCAGCGGTTTGAAGCGTTATGAATCAGTGAGTTGATTCAGCGGTTTGAAGCGGCATGAATCAGTGAGTCGATTCAGCGGTTTGAAGCATTATGAATCAGTGAGTCGATTCAGCGGTTTGGAGCGTTATGAATCAGTGAGTCGATTCAGCGGTTTGAAGCGTTATGAATCAGTGAGTCGATTCAGCGGTTTGAAGCGTTATGAATCAGTGAGTTGATTCAGCGGTTTGAAGCGGCATGAATCAGTGAGTTGATTCAGCAGTTTGAAGCGGCATGAATCAGTGAGTTGATTCAGCGGTTTGAAGCGGCATGAATCAGTGAGTCGATTCAGTGGTTTGAAGCGTTATGAATCAATGACTAGATTCAGCGGTTTGAAGCGTTATGAATCAGTGAGTCGATTCAGCGGTTTGAAGCTTTATGAATCAGTGAGTCGATTCAGCGGTTTGAAGCGTTATGAATCAGTGAGTCGATTCAGCGGTTTGGATCGCCAAAGTCACGTATTTCAGCAGTTTGACACGCGATCCGAATCATGAATCGACTCGCTGATTCATAGCTTCATGATGCTGTGTTTTGAAATCGGTCATCACTATATAAGTCGTTATTTAGTTGTTTTTGCGCACAATAACTATTCTCGTCGCTTCATAAAGTTATTGTAGAGCCGCTGTAGTGAGATGGACTTTGTAACGACGTCTTTAGTGCTTTTATGGGTCTTGAGAGTGAACATTGTGCCAATGGAGTCCTTTCTGAGCATCGGATTTACACTAAAATATCTTCATTTGTGTCTGAAGATGAACGGAGGTCTGACGGGTGTCCAACGACATGAGGGGACGTCATTAATGACAGAATTTACATTTCTGGATGAACTAACCCTTTAAGAGATTGCACTTTGTGCATTGGAAGCACTCAAATGTCTGTTTTGTAAAGCTACCTCTGTAAAACAGGAAGTTATTTATTCATTTTTCAGAAGTTGTAGCATATTCCTTTTGTAAAGCTACAGAACTTGTTTGACTCAATGTTTTGTAAATTTGAGCCGTGTGTTTATTAAGCTCTTCAATAAAACAAGATGAGAACTTAAATATTCCCAGCACTTTCTGTGATGTAGTGCTTTATTTCTCTTTTTCATCAAACCGCAGTTTTTGCAAGTTCCCGCAATTTTCATTTTTTAAGAAAACATGCCGCATAATCAAGGATTTTTGCCAGCAACAATCACAAAAAAAGCCTCATTTTTCTGGAAGGACTGTCAATAGCAACGTATAAATAATAATAATTTGGTGTAAATATAATCTCTAATATTATCTCTGTAAATATATTCTCAAGCAATATTCTCATCAGTGTTCAGCTATGATGCATTTAAATCTAGCATATTTTATGTAAGAGCCCAAACAGTATCCTAGTGTAATAACGCATATCCATATTTCCATATGATTTGACAGTTTATTTTATTAAATATCAAAATGTGTGCATCATACCTGACACCTAGATGAACACTTTACAGTCAGTTTTATGACTGTCATTCCCTTCAAATGCTGTTGAAGTTAGAAACGTGTATAACGTTTCCAATGTTGTCTGTAACTTTAGAGACGGCCCCTAAATTCGCCGACTTTATTCCAGTCATATCAGATGCGCTGCGGTTCTGCTGTGTTTGTTTGAAACTATTTTCGCTGCTGAAATAGAACAGAAACAGGTATGATGAGTGAATCTCCTGCGTACAGCGCACATTTTGAGACCGTTCTGTGTTCTTTTGTACTTTGATGGACACACGATAATTGAATATTTATTGCTCGGCATATGGCCAATTAGTCTCTTTAGCATTTATGCAAAATACTGGAGCCAAACCTGAGAAAGAAGTCCAGAAGATTCTGGACACGCCATTTGCAGTTGTAACTCATGGGCGGGGATTATGCAAATGATGAATGAGCGTGCACACGCGTCTTATTTACGAATGTTTGGAATGCAATAATATACACACGTTTAACGTGATATACGAAGCGTTTGTGAATCTGGAGGAGAGTTTTCGTAAATGTAAATTTTATGCGCAAATTACTCATATATTTACGAAAGTTTCATGACTGAGGCCCAATGTCTGTAAAAGCTGATAATAACATGCGTTGTCTTATTTTAAGTCTAGCTTTACGAGCTTTCAGAACAGGGCCGGCCCTGACCAGTGTGCTGCCCTAGGCCAGATTTGACTTGCTGCCCTTGTATGAAGGTTTAGCTCTACATGTTTTCAGTCTCAGTTGCGGAAACACTGGTACTGTTTTATTTTTTTTAATGCATTGATGTTTTTGAATTTCTATTGTTTTATATGATGTCCAGTCCATTCTACCCCGTCATTATGTTCATGATATTATTATTATTTAACTTTTTTAAAAGGCTGATGATAGTTAAACTATACAAAAATAGCACCTACACCACATTACAGCCTAAACACAAATAACAAGAGTGCATCTGCATTCATGCACAAACTATTGAGAAACAGCAAAAGTGTTTGTTTTCCAGTAGATGAAGCAAACTTCCACTAATGCACATTCATGTTTTCACCACTGAGAAATTTAGATATTTAATGTGAAATTTACATAAAATGTTGCTATTTTAAATAAACCTGTATATAAATATCATTACTAATTTCGGCAAATACATTTTAAAATGTCCATATGTCCCCTTAAAACTGCACAACTGTAGAGTAAACACATTAGGCTATTAAAAAAGTGATATTACATGCGTTTAAAAAAACAGATATGATTCTTTTTGACAAAATCCACTGGAGAACCCAGAACAGCTGCTGGCATATAGTTTAAGGTCAAACTGGAATTAATTAGCGTACATTAGTATTTTACTACTATGCAAATAAATAAACTGTTCATTCATTACAGCACTTTCCCTCTGTCTTTACACTGCAAAAAATGCTCTTCTTATTAAGTCATTTTTTCTTGTGTCCAGTCCAAACATCAAAAAATTCTTAAATCAAGATGTATTTACTAGTAAAATGACATTAGATAATTTTTTCCTTGTTTTCTGGGGGGGAAATCAAAATGAAGTGAGTTTTAGCTTAAAACTAGCACAATTATCTGCCAAATGGGGTGAGAAAAATGATCTTCTACAAGATTTCAATCAGAAACAATATAATTTCTCTCACCCCATTGGCAGATAATTTAGCTTGTTTTAAGCATAAACTCACTTAAAATGATATTTTTTCTTACTTATCTAGTAAATGCATCTTGGTTTAAGAATGTTTAGATATTTAGACTAGAAACAAGACAAAAATACTAAATAAGAAGAGCATTTCTGCAGTGTTTCCCTTCTCTTGCCTGCATCAGAGCTTCTGTTTTTTATGACACTACAATTCGGCCATCCGTCATAAATGATCAGGCAACTTTCCCCGTGTCTACACCTGGAGCGAGCGGCCAAGCATCCTAAACAATGAAAGCAATCCTGTCTATATCAGATGCGGCGAGAGGCGGCGCGACACAAATCCCCAACGTTAAACTGATCGCGCGTTATATTTCTGACGCACTTCAAGCTCGGCGGGGGAGATTGATGAGGCGGACCGGGAAGATGCGGGGACTTAGTTAAGTTTTTCTGCGCTTTATTTGGTAATATTTCAAATTAATATGAATAAAATAGTATCAGTAATACATTTTGGTGCCCCTATGGATGAGTGGCGCCCCTAGCATTTGCCTATTCCGCCTATGCCACGGGCCGGCCCTGATTCAGAATACGCTTTAGTATCAGTGCTCGTCTCTTTTCCGCCATTTTGTTAATCACATCTTTAGTAAACCAATACATAACCAGCAAAAGCAGCGCTGCTTGAATCTCCTCCACTTGTTATTGTTGCAGACAGAATCGCACAAAAATGATTCCTGTCCATGGCTGACTGGGAGGAGCAGTCCCGCGTCTCTGGACTAATTTGCCTAATCTTCACTGCACTTTAGGCCGCAGTGGAAACGCAGACAGAAGCAGGTCTGGGGGGGAAAAAGTTCCTGTAAAAAAAGTTCCTGGTACAAATTGTTCCGGGTCATTTCGGTGGAAACGGCGCTTTAATGCTTCACCAAGACATTTTGGACAATTTCATGCTCCTAACTTTGTGGGAACAGTTTGGGGACGGCCCCTTCCTGTCCCAGCATGACTGACCAGTGCACTAAGCGCCGCGAGTTTGGTGTGGAGGAGCTTTAACAGCTTCAACTGAAATAATGCTCAACCAAACTACACTGAGTTAGGGGAACTAAATCATTTGTAGCATAAACACACATTTTTAAGTCGAAATTACAATTTCATTACACTACCAGACAAAAGCAAAGCGGCATTTATCTGATCAAAAGTACAGTAAAAATGATGAAATATTCCTCCAGTGTAGATCATCTGTTCTCTACGTGAATATACAGTAAAGTGTCGATATGAATGATTGCAACATTTTTACTGGTATTGTAAATGTAGAACGTAATATGAAAGAGATGTGCGTTTGCTTTCTTGAAGCCGCACGCACACACACACACACACACTCACACAGACACACACACTCACACACTCACACACTCACTCACTCGCTCACTCACATACACACACACATACAAAGACACACACACACAGACAGACACGCACATGCATACACATACACACACACACACACACACACTCACACAGACACACACACAAACACAGACACAGACACACATACACACACAGACAGACAGACACACACAAGCGCACATGCATACACAGACACACTCACACACACACGCGCGCGCGCACATGCATACACATACACACACACACAGACACACACACGCGCGCACATGCATACACATATACACACACACACAGACACACACCCGCGCGCACATGCATACACATACACATACACACACACACACACGCGCACATGCATACACATACACACACACACAGACACACACCCGCGCGCACATGCATACACATACACACACACACAGACACACACCCGCGCGCACATGCATACACATACACACACACACAGACACACACACACGCGCACATGCATACACATATACACACACACACAGACACACACCCGCGCGCACATGCATACACATACACACACAGACACGCGCGCACATGCATACACACACACACACACGAGCGCACATACATACACACACACTCACACAGACACACACACACACAAACACGCGCATACATGCATACACACACACACACACACAGACACACACAAACACGCACGCACGCACGCACATGCATACACGCACACACCCGCGCGCGGGAGCATGCATACATATACACACAGACAGACACACACTTTCTCTCTCTCTCACACACGTACACACACACACACAGACACACACACAAACACGTGCGCACATGCATACACACACACGCGCAAACATGCATACATATACACACAGACAGACACAGACACACACACACAGAGACACACACACACACACACGTGAACATGCATACACACACACACACACACACGCACTTTCTCTCTCACACACGTACACACACACACACACACACACACACACACACTTTCTCTCTCTCTCACACACACAGACACACACTTTCTCTCTCTCACACACGTACACACACACACCCGCGTGTGCAAACATGCATACATATACACACAGACAGACACAGACACAGACACACACACACACACACACACGCGTGAACATGCATACACACACACAGACACACACACACACAGACACACACCTTCTCTCTCTCTCACACACGTACACACACACACTTTCTCCCTCTCTCACACACGCACACACACTCACACAGACACACACACAAACACGCACACATGCATACACACACCTGCGCGCTCGAACATGCATACATATACACACAGACAGACAAACACACACACACACACACACACACACACACACACACACACACACACACACACACAAACAAACAGACACACACACGCGCGCGCGAACATGCATACACACATACACGTACTCTCTCTCTCTCTCTCACACACACACACACACACACACACACACACACACACACACACACACACACACACACACACACACACAGATGCACAGACACAGACACAGACACAGACTTTCTCTCTCTCTCTCTCTCTCTCTCACACACACACACAGACACACACACACACTCCTTAGATCCTTCAGTCGTTCTGTAGAATAGTTTGCTGCTCGTCCTGTAAAGCCTCATGTTCTGAAGCAGTGGATCCGATCGAATGACTCTGGAGACGTGTGCCCAAATCATTACTGATTCCCCACCAGTTCCAACCGTTGGCAGACACTCTTGGCTTTCTCCAAATATAAACCATTGAGCAGGTTGTGTGAGTCTGTGCTGTGGAACGTCTTGTTCTGAGCTTCATCTTTGTTCAGAGCATGAAGTGAACGTTTTGTCAAAGGCCTGATTCAGAGGTGTTGTGCTGCTGATGTTGTTTAGTAACTGGTTGAGGATCTGTCAGCCGTCCACCAGCATCTCTTTCTCTGACGACCAATGAGCGAACACACACGAGCGGAAACTTACTGACTCTCTTCAACATGTTTAGTTCAATTATGAGATCTGTGAGTTCTCATCGGGGTTAACAAAAAACTGGCCATTCATTTGCACACAATGGCGTTTTGGAGAACTTTAGAAAACCTTTATCGTCTTTATGTGAACAACAAAACACGACTTTGTGAAAAACATGGAAGTGTAGAAAAACAACAATCTTTTGTTATTCCGTCCACCTTCTTCTGTTCTGTCCAGTGACGTTTCTGATGTTTGTGAGCTGGTAAATGTACACACCGATCAGGCATAACATTATGACCGGTACACTGATGATCTCTGTTAGTGGGTGGGATATATTAGGCAGCAAGTGAACATGTTGTCCTCAGAGTTGATGTGTTAGAAGCAGGAGAAATGGGCAAGCGTGAGGATTTGAGCGAGTTTGGAAAGGGCCAGATTGTGATAATGTGCCGCCATCAAAGCACAAATGCTTCAGGAATGGTTTAAGGAGCACGACAACGAGTTTGAGTCCAAATTCCCCAGATCTCAATCCAATCGAGCATCTGTGGGATGAGCTGAACAAACAAGTCGCAACTTAACCCTTTAACTGCCACCCCCCTTTTTGAGAATACACATGAAAATGCTCTATCCAAACTTAAAGGGCTGTAATTTAAGAATGCTTTGGTCTCGTTTTAAAGACGACACTCTGCAGATTATTGCTGAGGTCAAAATATGAAAGTATGAAAAAGTTATGGAAGTTTAAATTTACTGTAAATGAAAAATACTGTACTAAATATTTTTTATTTCATATAAAATATATATTTTACAAAAAAGAATTTACTCTAAAATTACTATAAAATCAAAGCCACATGTGTAACCAAGTTGTGTTCCAAATTTGAAGTTGATATCACAAAAATTAAAGTCCCCATGAGATTTTGTTTAGGCGTTGTACCAAAAATAGCCACCAGGTGTCATTCAAATTCCATTTATTGTTTTTTTGATGCATTTTCCTGTAAATTTCTGTCCAAATATCACTTCCATCACAAAACAGTCACCAAATATGGACCCTTGAGACTCAGACCTTTCCGACAATATGTGTTTTGTCAAGATTGGAAAAGATTTTGATTATAAAGTAGTTCAAATAATTGTTGTAATATGAAACATGACACCGCCCACTAGGGGGAGGAGCCCGCTAGAATAATTTAGAGTAACGTTTCCATGGTAACCCAATGTCTGATTTCAAAACGGTTTTCACAGGATGAATTTTGAGTTTGTAAGCTTTCAAATGATACCTAATTTATGGTAATTACTTAAATATATGATACGAAAAAAGGCAATCAAAAAAAGAGCACCAGGCGTCCCACCTGTGGGACGGTGACAGTTAAGATGTTAAAGGACTTAAATGATCTGCTACTAACATCTTGGTGATACCACAGCACACCTTCAGGGGTCTAGTGGAGTCCATGCCTCAATATTAGGTCCTAATGTTATGCCTGATCGGTGTATCGTGCGTGATGTGAGTTGCCTCTAACAGGTTTGTTCTTGATAAACTCGCTGCATGTTTCTGATGTAATGGTAGAAACTCAGAACTGTCTCGACATGTAACATATATATTGTATATCATACGCAGACACCGCAGCCAATGAAGATTTACCGCATGATTCCAACGATGAGACTCTCAGCAAGGCCGACGCGGAGCGTGAGTATCTGATTTATGGTCACCTGTGCATTTGGGGAAAGCTGAGCCAAAGTTTGTGTTGCGCTCGGGGCACGAGCGAGAAGCCACGTGTTAGAGAAGTGTGAGGTCTGACAGATCTCTCTGACTTGTGACGTTACAGCTGGAGACGCTGATCCTGCGCCTGAAGAAGCCGTGGATGAAGCTCCCGCAGGTCAGACACAGACTCTATCAGATCTGCTTTCTTTAGTGTGTGATGATCCAGTTCTTCTCTACATCAGTGTCAGTGTTGGACCTGAAACACCTCCGCTGTAGTCTTGAGTTTTCTAACACATCACAATATTCCTGGCATTACGTTTGAAAAAAAAAAAAAAAAACGTTTTGATGACGAACAAAAAACCGTTATCCCTTTAAATGCAAATGAGCTGCTGCTCCCCGCCCCCTTTCTAGAAGAGGGCGGGGCTTCAAGAGCTTGTGTCAGCAGCTCTGATTACCTCACACACACACACACACACACTGTTCAGCTTCTGTTCAGACGTCAATGATTATTAATAATCCGGATATTCTGCCAGGTAATATAGCCGGTTAGTCAATGCATTCATACAGGATGTGTATTCATCATCTTTATAATAATACACCTTAGGGCTGTCAAAATTGCTCAAAAATGAGGATCAAATGTTTTGTTACGTTTGTGGTTGAAAATAACTCGTATTATCTTTAATTGGTCTTATTATTTTGCATTGTAGGCTTGTTTTAAGCATGTGTTTGAGTGTTTATTCCGCACGTGTATTTGTTGCAAGTGTAATTGTTTTTGTTTTTTTTATATTTATAGTTCATATGTATAATCACTGCGTTGTGACTGCGAAACTTTTGGTGACAAAACAATCCCACACCTGTTGAGGCTCTGTTATAAAGCACATACAAACAGTGTTACTTTACTTTAACATTAATAGTTAGTGTTACTACCTTGAAAGCCATAACGATGTTTTGTATTTGACGATAATGACGCTCTGCTCTCGATTACGTTCTTCATGAAGTAGTAGAAGAGGCGCGCGCGTCCGAGTAGAGTCAGCGTATCTCACAGCGCCATCTGCTGGTGAAATAATCACTGCACGATTGCTCCTATAACCAGCAGCTGCTGTATGTTGGGCTTTTTTGCGATGTATATGCGGGTTGTTTTGAACGAGCTGTAAAACAGGGACATTTCCGGGGACAGCTCCAGTCGGGGACAGAACACCAAAAACCGGGACTGTCCCTGGAAAACGGGGACGTCTGGTCACCCTAGTTTAGTGAAATTAGGAAACATTTAAGAGATCATAAATTTAGTTGTATAAGTTAACGTTACATTTCGACATACATTTTGTTCTCATGTCACAAGTAATATCAAGGTTTATTTTGATCCGTTTTACATGATTCTTTTGTGGTGTGGTTTTCGTCACTTGTGTACATTAGCCACTTCTTCTCAACGCTTTTTCCTGATGTTTATAGAACAATTACTCCGAGTCGCCCTCTGTCGTTTCAAAGAACAGCACAACGGCGAGCGCGTCGAGTATAAACTCCTCGTCCGTTTGGGGAGGAGCGTGCGCAGTCAGCGGAGACAGGCCAAAGTATAAACAAGGCTTCATGCGCGCCCACTCGCAAAGCAGACAGCCACGCCTCTACCATCACGGGCGTTTTTTTCCACTTTTTTTAATTCAAATATAAATTTTCACCTTTGAAATTCGTTTTTTAAAAACTATTTGAATATACACTCACCTAAAGGTTTATTAGGAACAGCATACTAATACTGTGTTTGACCCCCTTTGGCCTTAATTCTACGTGGCATTGATTCAACAAGGAGCTGAAAGCATTCTTTAGAAATGTTGGCCCATATTGATAGGATAGCATCTTGCAGTTGATGGAGATTTGTGGGATGCACATCCAGGGCACGAAGCTCCCGTTCCACCACATCCCAAAGATGCTCTATTGGGTTGAGATCTGGGGACTGTGGGGGCCATTTTAGTCCAGTGAACTCATTGTCATGTTCAAGAAACCAATTTGAAATGATTGGAGCTTTGTGACATGGGGCATTATCCTGCTGGAAGTAGCCATCAGAGGATGGACACATGCTGGTCATAAAGGGATGGACATGGTCAGAAACAATGCTCAGGTAGGCCGTGGCATTTAAACCATGCCCAATTGGCACTAAGGGGCCTAAAGTGTGCCAAGAAAACATCCCCCACACCATTACACCACAACCACCAGCCTGCACAGTGGTAACAAGGCATGATGGATCCATGTTCTCATTCTGTTTACGCCAAATTCTGACTCTACCATCTGAATGTCTCAACAGAAATCCAGACTCATCAGACCAGGCAACATTTTTCCAGTCTTCAACTGTCCAATTTTGGTGAGCTCGTGCAAATTGTAGCCTCTTTTTCCTGTTTGTAGTGGAGATGAGTGGTACCCGGTGGGGTCTTCTGCTGTTGTAGCCCATCCGCCTCAAGGTTGTGCGTGTTGTGGCTTCACAAATGCTTTGCTGCATACCTCGGTTGTAACGAGTGGTTATTTCAGTCAAAGTTGCTCTTCTATCAGCTTGAATCAGTCGGCCCATTCTCCTCTGACCTCTAGCATCAACAAGGCATTTTGGCCCACAGGACTGCCTCATACTGGATGTGTTTCCCTTTTCACACCATTCTTTGTAAACCCTAGAAATGGTTGTGCGTGAAAATCCCAGTAACTGAGCAGATTGTGAAATACTCAGACCGGCCCGTCTGGCACCAACAACCATGCCACGCTCAAAATTGCTTAAATCTCCTTTCTTTCCCATTCCGACATTCAGTTTGGAGTTCAGGAGATTGTCTTGACCAGGACCACACCCCTAAATGCATTGAAGCAACTGCCTTGTGATTGGTTGATTAGATAATTGCCTTAATGAGAAATTGAACAGGTGTTCCTAATAATCCTTTAGGTGAGTGTATGTTCGAATTTAGAATATTTGTTGACAGCCCTAATACACCTTGACATATTGTGATTTATTGTGTTTTGTGTTGTTAATAGAGCCTGACGAGACAACCCCTGAGCCAGGTACAGGTTTACACTACTATAAACACACACATACACACACACCACATCACCCAAAGTATGAAGGGCTTGAGCTCTGATGTGTGTGTTTGTATCTCAGATGCTGCCGAGGACGAGCCGCCCGCGACAGATGAAGCAGCAACACCAGCAGGTCAATATCACTGACACACTACACAAGTCATATTTCATATATTAATATTAACATCAGTCATAGGACAACAGATATACAGCAGTGGCCAAAAGTGACGTCCAATTAAACCATCAAAACATGAGGAAGATATGTGATATTTTTCATGTATATTAAATATGAGGGAAGAACAAAACCGTAAACTTGGTTTAGGTATTTATTCGATAAAATTATTTGCGAGAAAATACAAACTACAGCTGCAGGTTTTATTTTACTATGAACAAAAAACCATAGATTGACTACCAAATAATCAGTTATTAATATTTTGTTGGTACTCTATTGTTTTTGAATGCGTTTCTTTGTTTGTTTTATTGTGTTATTATCACAAATAAAACGATCAACTCCCATCCCAACTACACATGTGACTACAAAATCATTTAATAATAATAATAATAATAATAATAATAATAATAATAATAATAATAATAATAATAATGTTTGAATAAAGTGTGAAGATGTGAATTTTCCTGGACGTCACTTTTGGACACTAGTGTATTCAAAAATGTAAATAAAAAAGGCCTGAAAATGCCTTGACGACATACTAATTATGGACACATCCTGATTATGAGATTAAAATGTCAAAATTGTTACAAAAAAAGTCTAAATTATGATATAAAGCCAAAATTATGACATACTAATTATGAGATTAAAAAGTCAATAGTGACATAAAAAGTCTAAATATGAATTGCATATTAAGTAAATATTAATTATGACATAATTAAATCATAATTATGAGATAAAAGTCCAAATTATGATATGTCAAAATGATGACATACTATTTATGAATAAATAATAATTATGAGATTAAAAAGTCAAAATTATGATGTAGGAACTTATAATTGATTTGTCATGATATAAAAAAGTCAAAATTAATGATTACATATTAATTATGACATAATTAAGTCATAATTATGAGATAAAAGTCGACGTGATGACATACTAAGCCAAAAAATTATGATAAGAAAGTAAAAATTATGAAAATAATGACCGTGATATAATTTTTTTTAATTTATAAATATAAATTCATGATATAAAAAGTCAAAATTATGATATAGTCAAATGATTACATATTAATCATGACTTAATTAAGTCAATTATGAGATAAAGACAAAATGATGACACATTTATTATGAGTAAATCATAATTATGAGATTAAAAAGTCAAAATTGTGACATGAATCTAAATTATGATATAACATCAAAATGATGACATATTAATTGACATAATTATGAGATACAAGTCAAAGTTATGACATAGTAAGCCATAATTATGACATGAAGGTAAAAATGATGACAATAATGGCCATGATATAATTACTTTTAATTAATTTGTGTCATAAAATGATGATATAACGTCAAAACGACGACATACTAATTATGAGATTGAAATGTAGTTATGCTCAGCCTTAAATCATATTTCATCTAGAAGCGGCTCTGTCTGAGTTGAGATGACTCTTATCCTGTAATCAGGAAGGCCTGGAAAACTCATAAACTCATTGGCCTGGGAAGCCTGTAATAATAATAATGCGGTTCTGACTATTGCATATTTTGCCGTTTGGGTAAGAGTCAGCAGCTGATGCAGAAACAATCGTCTCGTTCACACGTTGCTCCAGGACTGATGTTATCACATGACCAGATATGATCACATGACTCATGTGGTTCTGCTCCCTCAGCTGAAGAGGAACCTGTTGAAGAAGCCGCTGAAGCAGGTAGACACACGACACGTCACGCTACATGTCTTTCCACTAGCTCTGCTCAGTGTGTGTGTGTGTGTGTGTTGTTTTGACACTTGTGGCCAGTCCTTTGGCAGTCCATCTTTATGGCATTCTCAAATTGCTTCCCCACAAAAGGTATTCGGGACATTTTCTTCCCAAACTCATCCCTTATTTAGTTTTTTCCCCCACGCTTATAATGCTGGGCTGTCTGTTTTTCTTCTAAAAGTGTTTGTTTTTAACTCAAAGTGCCCCTATTATACTCTTTCGCATATTAACTTTCACAGAGTTGTGAATGTGAAAGGTCTGCAAAGTTCAGATGAGTAAAGAACGAAAGAATCGTTATTCAGATATGCTAATGAGCATTTTGTTTCCGCTCGCACGCACTGGACGCTATAGACCAATCGCAACAGATTCATCTGACCAATCAGAGCAGAGGAATCTCTCAGAAAGGCGGGGTTTAGAGACACCGTGAGAACAGAGCTGATGCTGCAATGTATATTATGAGAATATGAAAGTGTTTTTGGACATTGGATGCGTGTGAATCCGTTAAAGGAGACGACAAAACAACACGAGGAACCGCTACAATAGCACAATGAACTGAAAATGTTATGTTTTATGTTGACAATTCAAACTGGTCGTGTGCACACAAAAAATATTCGGGCCTAAATTGAGGATTTTTGAATTGCACATAAATATCCTTGCGTTTTAACATAAACAAATAAAGTTTGTTTCATCAGGACGACAACAACTTCTAGGGCTTTACATTAATGTTTAGCACACTTATGGAAATATGATAATATACTGTAATTAGGGGTTCAAGCATGAAATGCTGAATCTTCAGACGAAGAACCATTTTTGGTGTCATATAGAACCTTTTTTTTTGTGATGTGAGTGTATTGTGATTGTAAGGATTTGTAAAACGCATCGTGCAGGCCAAACCGTAAGGCCTAGAGACTTGAAACCTGGCCAGATGGTAGGCCTCAATTTGGGGACAACCTACCAGAGTATGACCCCGAATGGCCCATAGGTGGCGCTACAGCAACCAAAAGTTCAAATTGCTCATAACTCTTAGACCGCTTATCCCAGGATCAAGTGTCTTATATCGTTGGAATTCGTGGCTCAAGGCGGACGAAATGGCTATCTCCGAATTTTGTCCAAAACCTACTTTTGCGAACTAGTCCCTGGTTTTTCGGAACCAAACCAGTCTAGGACAATTCTCTGGACTCTCTAGATCAATAATTATAAAAAAAAGTTGAACTTTGGCATTTGGGTGGCTGTAACAGGGTCATGTAGAAAAGGGGCGTGGCAAAATACACTAAAAAGCCTATAAATCCCAAATGAAAACTCAGAACTCCACAAAAATTGATGAGCATATGTGTCAGAACATGGTGAGGTTCATAGAGATCAGACTATAGGTGGCGCTATAACTGTTAACACCATATGTTTCCTATGGTAAATTGCCTATATTGCCTGTAATTTGAGTTTTCCATCTATTATTTCAGTGTTTAAAATCTTGCTAAATAAAACTTAATGTCTTTTGATGCTTGTGTGCTTAAAGGCCTTAAAGGCTTGAACCCCGCTAAATGCTGCTTGCAGCTTTAATTATAATTTAAATCGGATTCATTTTCAAACTGTTTGTTATAAATCAACATCTCAGGAAAATGTTACGGTCAATTCTAATCAATTCAATCATGTTTATCAGGCATTTTGGAGACATAAGTGAATAGGGAAAGAAATGACATATCAATATTCCTATTATGAAAATGTTGCCAATTATTCCTCCCATTATTACACTTCTATTTTCCTTACATGTTGCACCAAGAACACATTAATATGCAAATTAGATGCAGTGTATTGGATGGCCATTTTCCCCACACATTGCATAAAGTAAAATGGTATATCAATGCATTTCGTTATATCTTTCATAACATAGTTGAGAATCATCTTTAAACAAAGTGTGAAACCTAAAAATTGATTGGTGAATGAAAAATAAATCCCATTGTTTTTGCCTATACATGCAATTTCATGCCATTTTAAACAACTGAGTCCTGGTGTCAACTACAGAGGACACATCATAACATATGAATAAAATATCATTTGTCAAAAATGTTTATTAGGGGCCAAGCACCAGAGGCATCTATTAAAATCGTTAGATTTCTTATTATTATTATTATTCCGCCATTGGAGTCTATGGCAGACCATAGAACCGTTTGCGGGAAGGTTATGAGATTTGGCACACAGATAGAGGACTGGCCCAACATCAATCACACCAATTTTGGAGTCTCTAAAACAATCCGTCTAGCGCCACCACCTGTCCAAAGTTACACTCATGTTTACGCTAATAACTTTTGAACCATAAGGGATAGAGACGAAATTCTTTGACTTGATTCCATCATGAACATTTTCCCGCCATTTTTAATTAATCGAAAAACCTACTTTTGCTAACTCCTCCTAGTCCGTAGCTCTGATTTTCCCCAAAATTGAACAGATCATCTTCAGACCGTGCTGACAAAATGGAATTCAAGATGATTCGTCAAGTCGTTTTTGATAAACACGCGAACAAATTTGACGTAGCGGTTGCGAAAACAGACGTAAGGCTGTATCTCCGCAACGCTTTATCGTATTAAAACCAAACTTGGTACATGTCATCACAAGCATGACCTGAGGCAACATGCTGCGTTTCGGCTCAGCGCCACCTACTGGTCTGAAGATATACGAAAATGGCTATTTTTGCTTATGACATCTGAACCGCTTCTCCAAAAATCATAAAAGTGGTCTCATTTTGGCTGTCGGCCATTTTGAATTATGTGCTAAAATGCTGTATTTAATGAACACATGAACGGATTGTTACGAAACTTGGTAAGGGTCATCAGCACGATGAGCTGAAGGAGCCTGAGAAGTTTCGAAACAGCGCCACCTAGTGGAGAATGTTTTTCCAAACGCTTATAACTTATTTTCATGGGAGTAACTTTTTTTGTCTCCTGAATTCTTGCCGAGTCCAACGACACCAGACTTGCCAGGTTTCGGCGTATGGTTTGTGCAGCGTTGTAATTTAGCGCTTATAAAACATTAGCTGATATCTTCGAAACCTCTAATCCGATCGAGACGAAACCAGCGTCAGAAGTTCAGAAACATAGGTCGATAGCTAAACGCTAATGCCCAAATGTCAAAATATTGATAGTAAGGGGGAGTAAAATCCAATCAAAGTCAGGGGTCAGTCATTGTTTACGTGTTTTTTCATATAAATGTCTCCAAAACAAAATGAGATATTTTCACCAAAATTGACACACACGTGTATGGGCTCACTCCGAGGACACATACAATAAATGGTGGGATTGTGCCTCTTGGTGGCGCTATTCTAGAACAAAACATGTAATTCCCAAAGACTACAATCCATTTTCAGCCTTTTTGCCTAAAATCATCTCATTGCTGCCGTTTATCTGACACTCGCAGCCATTTTGGCATGTCTTGTCTTCTTCTTTGCGCTGGGCCCCGGTATTGCTGCTTGCAGCTATATTTTTCCATTTGTTTCTTATGCTATAAAACAATGCTAAAATCAAAACACTTTTTTTTTCTGGGTCCCAGGAGGATATGGCACTTATAAAACAGACACACGACTGACCAAAGTGCTGTACACCGGATCAGATTAAAGAAAATGATCACATGATAAACAGCTAAAACACAGTAAAACAGAGCCAGACCCCAAGTTTAAACAAAACTAAATTAATATAAAGAATAAAAGCAAAGAAAGCAAGATGAAGACATTCAAACACAACAAAAACTATTTCAAATTGTTTGTTATAAATCAACATCTCAGGAAAATTTTATGAAATTTTTATGCACACACACACACACACACACACACACACACACACACACACACACACACACACACACACACACACACACACACACACACACACACACACAGTCCTGATCAGTGTCTGTTGTTCTACAGGTGAAGGCGATGCAGCAGAAACAGGTTCACAGGCACTTTCTTTCATATTAGCAGAACGTTTGTATAATGTTGTGGCTGTTTTAAGACTATTTTAAGTTGAATTCGTGCCTGCTTTGGTTTTTCAGAAGCGGATCCGCCGACTGACGAGCCTGAACAAGGTGACATTTATTCCTTTATCTCACAGTTCGATCTTATCTTCTGTATCTCACAGTTCGATCTGGCCAAAGCCACACTTTGACGTCGTATATAAACTTGGCTTTGATTTGTTCCATAGAAACAATGCATTGTTATGAACCCTTTATGACCACAGTTAAACTATAACTCTCATCACATTACTTATTGAAAGCGGATTACATTGTAATAATTCAGTGCTTACCAAAGACAAGTTACCGTACTTCCTTTTCTTTATAGCATTGTTTGTCAGCTCTGTTACAGATGTGTGGAAATAACATTGGTAACAAAGTTGACAATGTTAAACTTTTTAGCCAAAAGCTCCACTTAAAAGGCTTTTAAACATAATATCATCTTCTCAGAGAGAGCACACACACACACACACACACCTTTCATTGCTTCAGATCTTATCAACGAGTGACATCATTTCCTGTATCTCACATGCGAGATAATTCACTCAGTTAAAGGCAAAGTATGGCACGGTAACGGAGTTGACGCTAGAATTGTATAATATATATGTGACCCTGGACCACAAAACTGGTCTTTTTTTAAAAAGAAATTGAGACGTATAGATCATCTGAAGGCTCAATAAATAATATTTCCATTGATGTGTGGACAATATTTAGCCAAACTATTTAAAAATCTGGAATCTGAGGGTGCAAAAACATCTAAACATTGAGAAAATCTCCTTTAAAGTTGTCCAAATGAAGTCCTTAGCAATGCATATTACTACTAATAATACATTTATGATATATTTACGGTAGGACATTTCATGGAACATGATCTTAATATCCTAATGATTTTTGGCATAAAAGAAAAATTGATCATTTTGACCCGTACAATGTATTGTTACCGTAATATACCCGTGAGACGCAGGACTGGTGTTGAGCTCCAGGGTCATGTATAACAGTCCCTCCAGAAAAACGTGATTATGCGATCGCATGATTTCATGCATAATCAGCCAAAGTCCGCATATTTATGCGGGGACCGCATTTTTTCAAATACGCCGCACTTTCGCCGCATAAATTGCCTATTTCCGCGTGCAAAATATGCGGGGCTAGCATGATTTCATAATCCCCGCATTTTCGTTGCAAAAAAGTCACATATAAATATTAGCAGAAAGTTGAAAAATGTTTGTTTACTTCACACAAGAGCCGCCATTTCCCCCTGTTGCCATGGGAACGTTTTGAAGTGACGTAATTACCTGACGTGAACGTCATCGAAAAGCTGCAAACCCCGTGGAGAAACCATAGATACCAGTGAAACCATGATGAAGCGCAAACTCCCATTGGCCAACAAAAATAACAGCAAAAGAGCAAAGCAGTTTCCCTGTGATGACCGATTTCAGAACAGCATCATGAAGCTTCAGAGCGTTATGAATCAGTGAGTCGATTCAGCGGTTTGAAGCGTTATGAATCAGTGAGTCGATTCAGTGGTTCAGAGCGTTATGAATCAGTGAGTCGATTCAGTGGTTTGAAGCGTTATGAATCAGTGAGTCGATTCAGCGGTTCAGAGTGTTATGAATCAGTGAGTCGATTCAGTGGTTTGAAGCGTTATGAATCAGTGAGTCGATTCAGTGGTTTGAAGCGTTATGAATCAGTGAGTCGATTCAGCGGTTTGAAGCGTTATGAATCAGTGAGTCGATTCAGCGGTTTGAAGCGTTATGAATCAGTGAGTCGATTCAGCGGTTTGAAGCGTTATGAATCAGTGAGTCGATTCAGTGGTTTGAAGCGTTATGAATCAGTGAGTCGATTCAGCGGTTTGAAGCGTTATGAATCAGTGAGTCGATTCAGCGGTTTGAAGCGTTATGAATCAGTGAGTCGATTCAGCGGTTTGAAGCGTTATGAATCAGTGAGTCGATTTAGCGGTTTGGAGCGTTATGAATCAGTGAGTCGATTCAGCGGTTTGAAGTGTTATGAATCAGTGAGTCGATTCAGCGGTTTGAAGCGTTATGAATCAGTGAGTCGATTCAGCGGTTTGGAGCGTTATGAATCAGTGAGTCGATTCAGCGGTTTGAAGTGTTATGAATCAGTGAGTCGATTCAGCGGTTTGAAGCGTTATGAATCAGTGAGTCGATTCAGCGGTTTGGAGCGTTATGAATCAGTGAGTCGATTCAGCGGTTTGAAGTGTTATGAATCAGTGAGTCGATTCAGCGGTTTGAAGCGTTATGAATCAGTGAGTCGATTCAGCGGTTTGAAGCGTTATGAATCAGTGAGTCGATTCAGCGGTTTGAAGCGTTATGAATCAGTGAGTCGATTCAGCGGTTTGAAGCGTTATGAATCAGTGAGTCGATTCAGCGGTTTGAAGCGTTATGAATCAGTGAGTCGATTCAGCGGTTTGAAGCGTTATGAATCAGTGAGTCGATTCAGCGGTTTGAAGCGTTATGAATCAGTGAGTCGATTCAGCAGTTTGAAGCGTTATGAATCAGTGAGTCGATTCAGCGGTTTGAAGCGTTATGAATCAGTGAGTCGATTCAGCGGTTTGAAGCGTTATGAATCAGTGAGTCGATTCAGCGGTTTGAAGCGTTATGAATCAGTGAGTCGATTCAGCGGTTTGAAGCGTTATGAATCAGTGAGTCGATTCAGCGGTTTGAAGCGTTATGAATCAGTGAGTCGATTCAGCGGTTTGAAGCGTTATGAATCAGTGAGTCGATTCAGCGGTTTGAAGCGTTATGAATCAGTGAGTCGATTCAGCGGTTTGAAGCGTTATGAATCAGTGAGTCGATTCAGCGGTTTGAAGCGTTATGAATCAGTGAGTCGATTCAGCGGTTTGAAGCGTTATGAATGATGATTTTATCGCATAAAATTGCATAAATATCCTGCATTTTTCATCGCATTTTTTAAGAAAACGTGCCACATAATCAAGGATTTTTGCCCACAACAATCACAAAAAAAAGCTGCATTTTTCTGGAAGGACTGATTTATTTCTAAACAATGTAATGTTGTAGAATTAGTAACATGACTATTTAGGGCTTTTATAAATAAAATAAATTAAAATACTACCCAAAAAAAAGAAAAAATACACTAATTTGGACAACAAGTATTCATGATTTTCAGCTATAAGACACTTTTTACAGAGAATATTATATTGTTATGGCCTGTAGCATCTTGTGATCCCAGACAATGAGTAACAAATTATTAAAACAATTAAAAAGAATAAAAAGCAGGAAAGAATAATGACTTTGGACACCATATGTGACCCGAGCTCAACACCAGTCGTGCGTCTCACGGGTATATTATGGTAACAATACATCATGCGGGTCAAGATTTTCCATTTTCTTTTATGCCAAAAATCATTAAGATATTAAGATCATGTTCCATGAAATGTCCTACCGTAAATATATCATAAATGTATTATTAGTAGTAATATGCATTGCTAAGGACTTAATTTGGACAACTTTAAAGAAGATAGATGTTTTTGCACCCTCCGATTCCAGATTTACAAATAGCTCGGCTAAATATTGACCATACATCAATGAAAGATTATTTATTCATCTTTCAAATAATGTATGCAGCTCAATTAAAAAAAAAAAACCTTATTAGGACTGGTTTTGTGGTCCAAACACTATGAAAACACTTCATTCTTGTACACATACACTGTAAAAATTGTCTTGTTTTCCAGCACAAACATCTAAACATTCTTAAATCAAGACACATTCACTGGAGAAGTGACATGACTGAAGATATTAATGCTTGTTATGTAAAAAAATGATCAAAATTGAGTCAAAACAAGAACAAATATCTGCCAATGGAGTCAGAATAATAATCTTGTTTTCCCTTTGAATTAAGATTATTTTACTCCATTGGCATAAACCCCCTTCATTTTGATGATTTTGTAATAAACAAGACTTAATATTGTCAATCATTTCACTTCTCCAGTAAATGTGTCTAAGACAGAAATATGAATAAAACAACATGTTTCCAGACCTGTGACTACATCTGAATAGATCCGTTTCTCTTTGTCAGAAATCACACCAGAGGAAGCTGTTAATGAAGAGGAAGAACCAGCACGAGAGGAACCGGCCGAAGGTAATGAGGAAATATCATACACATTATGCATTTTTAAGAATATTTCCTGTCTGAATGCTTTCGCGTGTGTGTGAGAGAGAATGCTGGGAATAATAAAAAAGGTATGAGGACTCAATCTGCTCTTTGTAAAATTAATTTACACATTCCTCTCGGGTTCAGGGATCCAAAACTTAGTTTGTCACCTATGTAGGGAGCATTTTAAGGGCCAGATTCAAAGGCAGAATCACATCTACCCTTTGAAGCTATGTAACGGAGGCCAGCTAGTAGTCGCTGACCCGGGTTTGAGTCCCGCTTGAGATGCTCTAGTGACTGACTCTAGTGGTTGTAGCCTTTAGCCTCCTTGTTAGAGCGTCCGACTCTCATGCCGGCGGACCCGGGTTCGAGTCCCGCTTGGAGCGGGTGGTCCGAACAGGAGGGGTTGCATTGGTGCCGTGACCCGGATGAGAAAGAGGTTTAGGGGGGTGAGTGTAACGGAGGTCAGCTAGTAGTCGCTGTGCGAGTAAACCTCACTCCTCTGATCTCAAGAGATGCTCTAGCGACTGACGCTAGGGGTTGCAGCCTTTAGCCTCCTTGTTAGAGCGTCCGACTCTCAAGCCGGCAGACCCGGGTTCTAGTCCTGCTTGGAGCGGGTGGTCCGAACAGGAGGGGTTGCATTGGTGCCGTGACCCGGATGGGAGTGAGGTTTAGGGGGTTGAGTGTAACGGAGGTCAGCTAGTAGTTGCTGTGCGAGTAAACCTCACTCCTCTGATCTCAAGAGATGCTCTAGCGACTGACTCTAGGGGTTGCAGCCTTTAGCCTCCTTGTTAGAGCGTCCGACTCGTTCAGCTGCGTTTCCCTGACTGTCGTCTGTGTATAAGTTCATGCGTTTATTGTCCGGTCTCGTCAATGTCACATGGTGTTTATATAATGTGCATCTTTGCTCTGTTGTATGTATTTGTGCTGTTGCTTGTAGTTTGGTTATTAGTTCTTATTTTGTTTGTTTTTATTTGATAAATGTCCTAATTACTCTGAACAGAGCACATACCGAACCGTGTCGAAACCGTGACCCTGAAACCGGGATACAAAGCGAACTGTGAACCGTTACACCCCTAATTCCTACCACATGCGGTGACAACCGGCAACAACAAAACAGGACAATCTCCCGCACTGAAAATGACAGAAACTGACAGGTTCTAAACTAGTCTATGCTAATAGGACCATTACCGGCTGTGGGCGGGGCTTCTGATTTATGGGAATTATAAACATAAAAAAACGAGTGAGTGGATTTTTACCATTATAGGCTGGTTGATCTCACATCAGTGTTCAAACACCTTATAAAAGTGCCCTTTAACATCTTCATCATTTCTCTTCTCAGTGTCTTGATTTGAGAATGTTTAGATATTTGTGACAGAAAGTGATTTTGTGATGATGCCGGACTAATGAAATGACTTGTGCTGAGAATATAACAATCACTCACTTGTGAGGGTCCAGTGGCGATGCTGGACAGGTCCAGGTTTTCCAGTGTCCAGTCAGTGAAATGAGCTTGTGTTGCAGGTGAAGCAGAAGCAGAAGCAGAAGCAGGTGTAACAGGTGTGTTTCTCTCTGGAGACTCTGTGTTCAGTTTCAAACGCAAACATGATCAATGACTACGTTTACATGGACAGCAGTAATCTAATTATTGCCCTTATTCTGAATAAGACAATAATCCGATTAAGGTGTTTACATGAGTTGCTTTTAGAATATTCCGTTCATGTTCCCGTTTTACATGTTATAGAACATAGCTCGATTAATGGCACGTCATTACGTCCCCATGCCACGCTACGCTTTCTGACGTCCAATCATAGCGCGACTTTCGTGGGTCTGTTAAAATCAGACAACCCGCTCTAACTTTACCTGCGGGTGTCGCTGTTGGACAGTGTTACTTTATAAAAAAAAACGAGTGATTTATATATAAGCAGATTATATATATTTACGTTGTTTTATTTTTATAATATTATATATTGTGTCTTTCAGGTTTTTTTGAAGAGACACTGCCCATCTTGCCTCCTTCCTAACAGCCTACATTTCGAATAATATATAGCTTTGATTAATGATGAAAATTAAGGTTTCAAAATCGTGATTGTTTGGATTGTTTTTTTCTGCCGTCGAGCCAAAGGCGTTCACTGAATGGCCATATGGCTCGCGAGCCTAGAGGTTCCCGACCGCTGTTGTAAGCAGACAATTATGAATCAGGGATTACAGATAAAAACTTATTGTATTTTACTTTTACAATGAGCAGAATTATTACAACACAAATAAATATAGAGCAGGCAGAGTCAGAATGAGCAGTGAAGCAAGGCACGCACCACCCATAGCAACACGTCATGGCAACGACATTTTAGACTGACAGATACGTAAAAGATAAACGGGACATTTGAGCGCTTTATTACTGTTTTGTACGCGCTGTTATATTAATTATAATTCAAATTCTGTTTTATTTGTCACAATATTATTGATGATTGTTGAGAGGGGCACCTTTTGATAAATTTTTAAAAAGGGCAGACTCGAGCCCCCCAAAGCCCTCCCCTCTGCACTTGCCTGCTGTGTGTGTGTGTCCTGTCACAAAATGCGGCCGTAAACTCCTACACAGCGCTAATAGTTAGATTAAGGTGTGTACATGTCTACAATGCACTTCGATAATGCGACTAAAATAGGCATACTCCACATGTCTTAATTCGATTTTTGTTTAATTCGAGTATGGCTTTAACCGGATTAAGGTAATTAGAAATCGATGTTTACATGGTAGTTTCTTAATCAGAGTATGGTCTTAATCAGATTAATATCGGAGTATTGTTGTCCATGTAAACGTACTGAATGTTACACTTACAACAACAACTCAGATGACTTTATTTCTGCTGATTTTAGACAATGCTGAAATAAACACTGACACTACTGTCTTAAAATAGTCTACCTGACATTATTTACTGTAATACAAGTATAGATACTGGGTACATCTCATGAAGCCTGTCAAGAATATACACTAACATGACCTAAATACAATAATTATACAATAAATGTCTTTTTTATTATATTTAGCATTAAAAAAACGTTTAAACCTGTTCTTTTTTTAATAGTTTGTCATTAAAATATAATAATTGGTTCACATGTCACCCCATAATCAAAAGGGGAAAAAATATTATATTTAGCATTAAAAAAAATGTTTTTTTTATTATATTTTGTTATGAAAATAATGTCACAATACAACAATTGGGCCACGTCTCCCCATAATTAAAATACTATATTTGGCATAAAAAAATATATTTTTATTATATTTTGTCATGAAAATAATGTCACAATATAATAATTGGGCCACTTGTCACCCCATAATCAAAAGAAAAAATATATAATATTATATTTGGCATTAAAAAAAAATGGTTTTATTATATTTTGTTATGAAAATAATGTCACAATACAACAATTGGGCCACGTCTCCCCATAATTAAAATATATAATACTATATTTGGCATAAAAAAAATAGATTTGTATTATATTTTGTCATAAAAATAATGTCACAATATAATAATTGGGCCACTTGTCACCCCATAATCAAAAGAAATAATATATAATATAATATTTGGCACAAAAAAAAAGTTTTTTCTTATATTTTGTTATGAAAATAATTCCACAATATACAAATTGAGTCACATCACCCATAATTAATAGAAAAAAAGATATTATATTTAGCATAAAAAAATAAACCTCAGTTTTTTTATTATATTTTGTTAGGAAAATAATGTCACAATATAAAAATTAGGTCATATGTCACCCCATAATTAAAAAAAATATATCTAATATTTTGCATTAAAAAATTGAACCTGTTTTTTTAATATTTTGCTATAAAAATAATGTAACAATATAGAAATTGCATCATGTTGTCCTGAAAATAATGTCACAATATATAAATTAGGTGTCACCCCATAATTAAAAGAAAATTTCACAATGTAAAAATTGGGTCACATGATGTCCCCCCATAACTAAAAGAAAAAACATTTTAAACATGTTCTTTTTTTAATATTTATGATGAAAATAATGTCACAATATAATAATTGAGTCACATGTCACCCCATAATCAAAAGAAAAATACATTATATTTAGCATAAAAATGAAGGCTGTTAAGGTTTTTTATACTCAAATATGATTTAAACATTTCTGTGCATTATTTGTTGACCTGCTGCTAATGTTTGTTGATTTAAGATCATTATTGTATTACAGTAAGAGTCTAATGATTCATCACTTTTCAATAAAATAATGATAATTCATAATTATAGGAATGAAAAACTTAAGAACATATCACAGTAATGAGAAATTGGTTGAAAATGCATTATAGTGATGAAAATAACAATCAAATGATTAATTTTGATGTGATTTGATGTGAGACTGACAGGAATATAGTCACTGTGTGCAAGTGTTTTCTGGACTCATATTGAGCAAGAACTGTGTGTGTTTTTCTTAGATCCCAGTGTCGTGGAAGAGGAACCCGTGGATATTGATGAAGCAGTGAAAGGTCTGACACCGACCACACTCTCTCTAATGGAGTCTGACAACATGAAAACCTGTTTATGTGTGCTCTTGTGTTTCTCCAGTTCATGAAGGATTTGATCTTTCTGAGGCTCTCGGTGGAAATACAGGTAAGCCGTGATCACAAAGCTTTAGTGCATCTCCATCATTCAACAGAAACTACATCCATTAGTCCTGAGCCTTCACCTTCTTCACGAGAATATTATATATATATATACAGTGAGGAAAATAAGTATTTGAACACCCTGCTATTTTGCAAGTTCTCCCACTTGGAAATCATGGAGGGTCTGAAATTGTCATCATAGGTGCATGTCCACTGTGAGAGACATAATCTAAAAAAAAAATGCAGAAATCACAATATATGATTTTTTTTAACTATTAATTTGTATGATACAGCTGCAAATAAGTATTTGAACACCTGTCTATCAGCTAGAATTCTGACCCTCAAAGACCTGTTAGTCTGCCTTTAAAATGTCCACCTCCACTCCATTTATTATCCTAAATTAGATGCACCTGTTTGAGGTGGTTAGCTGCATAAAGACACCTGTCCACCCCATACAATCAGTAAGAATCCAACTACTAACATGGCCAAGACCAAAGAGCTATCCAAAGACACTAGAGACAAAATTGTACACCTCCACAAGGCTGGAAAGGGCTACGGGGAAATTGCCAAGCAGCTTGGTGAAAAAAGGTCCACTGTTGGAGCAATCATTAGACAGTCCCTCCAGAAAAACGTGATTATGCGATCGCGTGATTTAACGCATAATCAGCCAAAGTCCGCATATTTATGCGGGGGCCGCATTTTTTCAAATACGCCGCACTTTCGCCGCATAAATTGCCTATTTCCACGTGCAAAATATGCGGGGCTAGCATGATTTCATAATCCCCGCATTTTCGTTGCAAAAAAAGTCATATAAATATTAGCAGAAAGTTGACAAATGTTCGTTTACTTCACACAAGAGCCGCCATTTCCCCCTGTTGCCATGGGAACGTTTTGAAGTGAACGTCATCGAAAACCTACTAACCCCGCGGAGAAACCATAGATATCGGTGAAACCATGATGAAGCGCAAACTCCCATTGGCCAACAAAAATAACAGCAAAAGAGCAAAGCAGTTTCCCGCTGTGATGACCGATTTCACTATATAAGTCGTTATTTAGTTTTTTTTGCGCACAATAACTATTATCGTCGCTTCATAAAGTTATTGTAGAGCCGCTGTAGTGAGATGGACTTTGTAACGAGGTCTTAAGTACCTTTTATGGGTCTTGAGAGTGCACATTGAGCCAATGGACGGAGGTCTGACGGGTGTCCAACGACATGAGGGGACGTCATTAATGACATAATTTACATTTTTGGATGAACTAACCCTTTAAGAGATTGCACTTTGTGCATTGGAAGCACTCAAATGTCTGTTTTGTAAAGCTACCTCTGTAAAACAGGAAGTTATTTATTCATTTTTCAGAAGTTGTAGCATATTCCTTTTGTAAAGCTACAGAACTTGTTTGACTCAATGTTTTGTAAATTTGAGCCGTGTGTTTATTAAGCTCTTCAATAAAACAAGATGAGAACTTAAATATTCCCAGCACTTTCTGTGATGTTGTGCTTTATTTCTCTTTTTCATCAAACCGCAGTTTTTGCAAGTTCCCGCAATTTCATCGCATAAAATTACATAAATATCCCGCATTTTCCATCGCATTTTTTTAGAAAACATGCCGCATAATCAAGGATTTTTGCCCGCAACAATCACAAAAAAAGCCGCATTTTTCTGGAAGGACTGAATAGAAAATGGAAGAAGCTAAACATGACCGTCAATCTCCCTCGGACTGGGGCTCCATGCAAGATCTCACCTCGTGGGGTCTCAATGATCCTAAGAAAGGTGAGAAATCAGCCCAGAACTACACGGGAGGAGCTGGTCAATGACCTGAAAAGAGCTGGGACCACCGTTTCCAAGGTTACTGTTGGTAATACACTAAGACGTCATGGTTTGAAATCATGCATGGCACGGAAGGTTCCCCTGCTTAAACCAGCACATGTCAAGGCCCGTCTTAAGTTTGCCAATGACCATTTGGATGATCCAGAGGAGTCATGGGAGAAAGTCATGTGGTCAGATGAGACCAAAATAGAACTTTTTGGTCATAATTCCACTAAACGTGTTTGGAGGAAGAAGAATGATGAGTACCATCCCAAGAACACCATCCCTATTGTGAAGCATGGGGGGGGGGGGGTAGCATCATGCTTTGGGGGTGTTTTTCTGCACATGGGACAGGGCGACTGCACTGTATTAAGGAGAGGATGACCGGGGCCATGTATTGCCAGATTTTGGGGAACAACCTCCTTCCCTCAGTTAGAGCATTGAAGATGGGTCGAGGCTGGGTCTTCCAACATGACAATGACCCGAAGCACACAGCCAGGATAACCAAGCAGTGGCTCTGTAAGAAGCATATCAAGGTTCTGCCGTGGCCTAGCCAGTCTCCAGACCTAAACCCAATAGAGAATCTTTGGAGGAGCTCAAACTCCGTGTTTCTCAGCGACAGGCCAGAAACCTGACTGATCTAGAGAAGATCTGTGTGGAGGAGTGGGCCAAAATCCCTCCTGCAGTGCAAACCTGATGAACAACTACAGGAAACCTTTGACCTCTGTAATTGCAAACAAAGGCTACTGTACCAAATATTAACATTGATTTTCTCAGGTGTTCAAATACTTATTTGCAGCTGTATCATACAAATAAATAGTTACAAAATCATATATTGTGATTTCTGGATTTTTTGTTTAGATTATGTCTCTCACAGTGGACATGCACCTACGATGACAATTTCAGACCCTCCATGATTTCCAAGAACTTGCAAAATAGCAGGGTGTTCAAATACTTATGTTCCTCACTGTATACACACACCGATCAGGCATAACATTATGACCGGTACACTGATGATCTCTGTTAGTGGGTGGGATATATTAGGCAGCAAGTGAACATGTCCTCAGAGTTGATGTGTTAGAAGCAGGAAAAATTGGCAAGCGTGAGGATTTGAGCAAGTTTGACAAGGGCCAGATTGTGACGGCTAGACGACTGGGTCAGAGCATCTCCAAAGTTTTTTTTTACATTGGAATAAATAATATTTCACTATTTTTACTGTATTTTTGATTTAATAAATGCAGTCTTGATGAGCAGAGAACATCTCAACTCGAGACGTACAGCTCTCTTAAAATAAAGCGTGTGCATTTTGATCGCTCACATAATGCATGACTGAACTGGGAACAGAATTGAGTGTGTGAGAACCTTTGCGTAGTTTCTTGTTTGTGATCACACCCTTCATTTCATTACTGCTCCCGGTTTAACAAGTGAAAACTGTCAATCAAAAGAGATGATTAGTGATTCAAAGACAAAACGGTCACAGTAAAAATTCCTTAGATGCACCATAACTGCAGCATTTCAATAAAACCCTACACTATAAACACACACTATCACACATCATATATCCTTTACTTTACAGATGAGGAAGCGCAACCGTTGGAGGATACAGGTAAAAGACTTTGCAGTGTTTTTCTCTAAAGCGGCTTTGAAACAACGTCATATATGAATACAACTGGCACATTCGACTTTATAATGCATGCCATTCTGAATGTATAGAAATAATACATTTCAGCAATTAATGAGAGATTTCTGCTTATAAAAGAGGTTGACATCGGAGATGCAGGCAAGCACAGCGCAGGTCATGGCAAAGGTACGGCACTTTCTGTCATATTTACATGGTGAAACAAGCAAAAATATATAATAAATATAGCTGCAATTATCAGGAAATGAATGGGAAATTGGCAAAAATATGAAAAAACAGAGTGAGCATTTCCCATGAACTAATTTCCCATTCATTTCCTATGAGGGTCATTTTTGACCCGAAGGTCCTGAGTGTGACTATTTTTTTTTCTCGACCATTTAGACTTTTCAAATCCTGTCCCCAATTTTTTTGGGTGTTCATATACCAAGTACCAATAAAGTCACCGTGTTTCGGACCATTCCGATGAAGCTACGCAAGAAAACGCAAGATCCACTATAGTGGTAAAAATGTGCTATTGCGTGATAAAAATGCTCAATGTGTCCACCGATCTCATTTAAAAAATTCTTTCATGAGCCCTAGGCTTGACTCTAAAATGAAATACAGCTTTAATTAAAAAAAATAGGTATATATATATATATATATATATATATATATATATATATACACACACATTTTTTATTATATTCAATGGGAAAAAAATGGGTCATAATTATTGCATAAATATTAATTATAAATCATAAAATTATCTCAAAACACCAAAAAAGAAAAGAAAAAATATTATTGAACAAAAATATTTCATTGATTTTACTCAAATCCCGCCCATAAATGTGACCCATAATTGAAGAACCCCAGAGGGTTAATCGTAGTGCCACCAAGTGGCGCAGTCCCACCACTTTTTGTGTGTCTCCTCAGAGTGCCCCCATACAAAAGTGTGCCAAATTTGGTGAAAATATCTCATTTTGTTTAGGAGATATAGACATTTGTATTCATGAGCATATAAAAAAATAACCCAAACCCAACTTTGATTGCATTTTTTGCCACTTACTATCAAAATTTTGAAATTTTTTCCTCAATGTTTAGTCAACCCGCTATAATTCTGGTTTTCCTATGGTAGATTCGTCTCGATCGGACTAACGGTTTTCGAAGATATTCACGAAAGTTGTTAAAACGCTAAATCACAACGTTAAACAAACCATAAGGCAAAACCTAGCATGTTTGGTATCGTTGGACTCGGCAAGGATTCGTGAATCTAGGGATAAGAGTCCCGTCAAAGTAAGTCAACCACATCCAAAGTTAAAAGCATGTGAATATTTGATTTATTTATAGATTGTGTTCAGCACTTTGGTCAACAGTGTTGTTTTTAAAGTGCTTTATAAATAAAGGTGGATTGGATTGGATTGGATTGATTTTACCACTAGGTGGCACTGACTCGAAACTTCTCAGGTTCCTTCAGGGCATCGTGCTGATGACCCGTACCGAGTTTCGTAACAATACGCTAATGCGTTCATAAAATACAGCATTTTACTACAAAATTCAAAATGGCCGATATGGAAGTCATTCGACTTGCCGTCCTGAAACTAACAATATAACTTTTTTGATTTAGATTTTTGGGCATTATAAAACCAGTTACAAGCACCGAAACGTCACATGTAGCCTCAGGTCATGCTCGTGATGATCTCAGAATACGATAAAGCGTTGCGGAGATGCAGCATTATGGCTATTTTCGTAAGCGCTACGTAAAATTAGTTTGCGTGTTATTCAGAAACGCTTTGACGAATCGACTTGAATTCCTTAACTCACTGCTGGCATTGTCTGAAGATGATCAGGTTCAATTTCCGTGCAAATCGGATAAACCGTCTAGGAGGAGTTCGAAAAAGATTGTTTTTGGCGGGAAAATTGCCACTAGAGAAAATGATTGCATTTTTTGCCAATTACTATCAAAATTTTGAAATTTTGTCCTCAATGTTTAGTCAACCCACTATAATTATTGTTTTCCTACGGTAGATTCGTCTCGATCGGACTAACGGTTTTCGAAGATATTCACGAAAGTTGTTAAAACGCTAAATCACAACGTTAAACAAACCATAAGGCGAAACCTAGCATGTTTGGTATCGTTGGACTCGGCAAGGATTCGTGAATCTAGGGATAAGAGTCCCGTCAAAGTAAGTCAACCACATCCAAAGTTAAAAGCATGTGAATATTTGATTTTACCACTAGGTGGCACTGACTCGAAACTTCTCAGGTTCCTTCAGGGCATCGTGCTGATGCCCCATACCGAGTTTCGTAACAATACGCTAATGCGTTCATAAAATATAGCATTTTACTACAAAATTCAAAATGGCCGATATGGAAGTCATTCGACTTGCCGTCCTGAAACTAACAAGATAACTTTTTTGATTTAGATTTTTGGGCATTATAAAACCAGTTACAAGCACCGAAACGCCACATGTAGCCTCAGGTCATGCTTGTGATGATCTCAGAATACGATAAAGCGTTGCGGAGATGCAGCATTATGGCTATTTTCGTAAGCGCTACGTAAAATTAGTTTGCGTGTTATTCAGAAACGCTTTAACGAATCGACTTGAATTCCTTAACTCACTGCTGGCATTGTCTGAAGATGATCTGGTTCAATTTCCGTGCAAATCGGATAAACCGTCTAGGAGAAGTCCGAAAAAGATTGTTTTTGGCGGGAAAATTGCCAGTAGAGAAAATGGCGTCATACGATTCAATCGAATCGCCGCGGAATCAGAAGAAAACGCAATTCGGTGCTTGGCCCCAAATAAAATTGCAAGCAATGAACGGACAAAATGTAAATGTGTACCTTGAATGCAATGTAAGTCGCTTTGGATAAAAGCGTCTGCCAAATGCATAAAATATAATAAATGCAATGCATTATATTTAATACACAACATAAATGGTATTTTCTCCAGATTTCACAGCAATGGTTATTGCCAATATCTGTGTTTAATCACATTTTTCTCTCTATCATTACAGCTCGCAGTGCTGGAGCCGCGTCTGGGCCAAACGGTAACATACATATTAAAATGATATGAAACAATATACATAATATCCTCTTCCTCAGGGGATCTTATGCTCTGTAGGTTTTCACCTGTTTTATGGGACATTTTTAGGGCCATTTAGTGATTGTTAGTCAGATTAGACGCCATATTGAGGCTGTGAGGGATTGATTTACAATCTTTACAATGGCAAGCACTGTATAAGAGTCCTGGATTGGTCAGCTGAGCAATCGGTATGTTGTTAAACAACATTGAACACTGCACTTCTGTCCATCACAGCCTGGCTTCATTCCTGTCAATAATGACATGCAGTGCCACCCTGATTATATTCAGCCCTAGTGACAGCGATGCTCGACTGAACAAACATCGTCCGCATGAGCTGATCATCTGTAATACCGGTCTAACAGACACAACAGTGTGCTCTGAACACACACACCGCCCCGTCGAGTGTTAAACAACACACACAGGATGTAGTGATGGAAACGCTGGAGCCGCCTCCCTCTGGGGACGGACGTCCTCAAACACAAACAGTCTGACTAACATCAGCTGACACCATCCGTGAAGGAAGAAAACAATAAGAGACACTAAATTATGATGACATAATATGTCATAGTTATTCAATTAAAACTCTAAATTATGAATTGTCCTTTTTTGGATTGACATTTGTAAAACATAAATTCGAATAATATTATCTAACATGTTTCACGGAAGAATTAAAATCATACGGGTTTGGAGTCGCATGTCAAAATAAAAAGTCAAAAATTGCATGACATTAAATTGTAAATTAGGACATCAAATGTCAAATATGATATAAAACATTTGGAATTAAGAGATTAAATTCTGAATAATATCATCTGACATGTTTCATAGAAGAATGAAAATATTACGGGTTTGGAGTCACATGCTGAAATTAACATAAAATGTCAATTATGAGATTAAAAAAAATCTAAATTATGACAAAAGTCATAAAAAGTCAAAATTATGAAATAAAATTCATAAAAAGTCATATTTATTCATTATGGTTCAAATTATTACAAATAATTATAAATCAAATGATTGATGGGATTAAAAAAAGTGAAATTACAAAATTAAAAAAAATCTAAATGATGGCATAAAATTCATAAAAAATTACAATTATGACAGAATTATGAGACAAAATGTATATTTATCAGTTGAAGTTGACATTAAAAAAGTCATAGTTATGAAATAAAATTTATAAAAAGTCATAATTACTCATTATGGTTCAAATTACTACAAATAATTATATATCAATTGATTGAAATTTTCACAAGTCATAATTAAATTATGAATTATGCTTTTGGGCGTTGACATTATAAAACCATAATTCTGAAAAATATCATCTGACATGTTTCACGGAAGAATGAAAATAATATGTGTTTGAAGTCACATTCTGAAATTATGAGAGGGAAAAAAAATCAAAATTATGACAAAATACCAATTATGGGATTAAAAAAGTGAAATTACAAGATTAACAAAAATCAAAATTATGGCATAAAATTCATAAAAAGTTACAATTATGACAGAATTATGAGACAAAATGTATATTTATCAGTTGAAGTTGACATTAAAAAAGTCATAGTTATGAAATAAAATTCATAAAAAGTCATAATTATTCATTATGGTTCAAATTATTACAAATAATTATATATCAAATGATTGAAATTACCAGTTGAAATTTTCAAAAGTCATAATTAAATTATGAATTATGCTTTTGGGCGTTGACATTATAAAACCATAATTCTGAAAAATATCATCTGACATGTTTCACGGAAGAATGAAAATAATATGTTTGAAGTCACATTCTGAAATAATGACATTCAAAATTATGACAAAATACCAATTATGGGATTAAAAAAGTGAAATTACAAGATTTAAAAAATCTAAATTATGACATACGATTCATAAAAAGTTACAATTATGACGAGACAAAATGTATATTTATCAGTTGAAGTTGACATTAAAAAAGTCATAGTTATGAAATAAAAAGCCTAATTATGAATTATCCTTTTGATGTTATAAAATAAGAATTCTGACAAATATCATGTGAAGAATTTTAAATCACATTCTGAAATTATGAGATGAAAAAAATCTAAATTATGACAAAATACCAATTATGGGACTAAAAAAGTGAAATTACAAGATTAAAAAGTATGACATAAAATTCATATGAAGTCAAATGTATGACATAAACAGTCATTATGAGAAAAAAAGAAATTATCAGCCTAAATTGACATTTTAAAAAATCTATAATTATAATAATTATGAAATATAGTTTTAAAAAACAAAAATTCTGAATAATATCAACTAACGTTTCATGGAAGAATGAAAATAATATGTTTGGAGTCATGATGATAAGTCATAAAATGTCAAAAATATGACAAAAGTCATAATTCAGTCGAAATTTGAAATGATTATGTGTTAGCATTATGCTAGCTTTATGCTAATCATGTTAGCATTTGGTTAAAAACATACTAGCAACACGCTAATCATGTTCATTTTGAAAAAAAAAAAAAAATCATAATTATGAGAAAAAAATCTTAAATTATCAGTCGAAATTGACATAAAGTCATAATTATGAAACAAAATGATCTCTTTTGGAGATTGACGTTATGAAACAATAACATGCTGACTAATATTATTTAACATTTCATGGAAGAAAGACAATAATACGGGTTGAGCGATGTTGAAATTATGAGATGAAAAATCAAAAGTGTCATAAAATGCCAATTATGAGACTAAAAACGTGAAAGTCGGAGATAAACAAAATGAAAAGTCATACGGTTGGGAATATTCGGACTCATATCATCTCTCGTGTGGTTTGGAGTGAGAGTGAGTCAGTGATGATGTCATGATCATGAGTCAGTCTCTCCTCATTAATCCGGGAACACACTCTTCCTCTCGAGTGGATCACAAACAGTCCCGCGCTGATGCTGCATTTGTGCCTGTGATAAACACTGAGGCATGGAAACATCACAGACTTTCATGTTTGCCAAACGTTTGCTAGGGATAAAGCCTTGTAAAATATATCAATAGATATAGATTTAGAAACTATGAGTAAAATAAATATGGTTTTTAAAATTTACAAAAAAGTTAAAATAAGTTTAAAAAGTCCTTAACAACTACCTAGCAACCACCCAGAACACCCTAATAACTACCGAGCAAACACCCAGAACACCCTAATGATGACCTAGCAATGCCCTAGCAACCACCCCAACACCCTAATGATGACCTAACAATGCCCTAGCAACCACCCCAACACCCTAATGATGACCTAGCAATGCCCTAGCAACCAACTACCAAGCAATGTCCTAGCAACCACCCCAACACCCTAATGATGACCTAACAATGCCCTAGCAACCACCCCAACACCCTAATGATGACCTAGCAATGCCCTAGCAACCAACTACCAAGCAATGTCCTAGCAACCACCCCAACACCCTAATAATGACCTAACAATGCCCTAGCAACCAACTAGACCCCCCAACAACTACCTAGCAACGCCCTAGCAACCACCCCAACACCCTAATGATGACCTAGCAATGCCCTAGCAACCACCCCAACACCCTAATGATGACCTAACAATGCCCTAGCAACCACCCCAACACCCTAATGATGACCTAGCAATGCCCTAGCAACCAACTACCAAGCAATGTCCTAGCAACCACCCCAACCCCCGAATGGTAACCTGACAATGCCATAGCAACCTCCCCAACACCCTAATGATGGCCTGGCAATGCCCTAGCAACCACCCCAACACCCTAATAATGACCTAACAATGCCCTAGCAACCACTCTAACACCCTAACGATGACCTAACAATGCCCTAGCAACCAACTAGACCCCCCCAACAACTACCTAGCAACGCCCTAGCAACCACCCCAACACCCTAATGATGACCTAGCAATGCCCTAGCAACCACCCCAACACCCTAATGATGACCTAACAATGCCCTAGCAACCACCCCAACACCCTAATGATGACCTAGCAATGCCCTAGCAACTAACTGCCAAGCAATGTCCTAGCAACCACCCCAACACCCTAATGGTGACCTGACAATGCCCTAGCAACCACCCCAACACCCTAATAACTACCTAGCAATGCCCTAAGAAAAGGGAAAAAAGTTGAAATTATGAGTAAAAAAAATCTAAATATGTTTTATTTTTATTGACAAAAAAGTTAAAATTATAAGTTGAAAAAGTCATGAGAAAAAAAAAAGTCAAAATGATAAATTATAATTATTTCTAAGATGCATTATGGCAAAAAATGAAATTCTAAGATAAAGGTCAATATTATGACAACATTAGTTTTATGTCATAATTTAGCATGTCATAATTTTGAATTTGTATGTCACTTTTATGTGTTTTAATGGGATGCCATGTAAAGCTGAAGTGGCTGTATGTAATGCTGCCATCTAGTGGATCATTGTGTGAATCTCTTGTTGCTTCCTATCCACTGATATTATACAGTATTAATATAATTCGTGTTTTTGAGCTTGACAGAACTGATGTGAACACTCAGTAGAGAGCAGCGTACCGCTTCAAACGATGATCAGGAGACTCCTGTGAACTATCCCTCTATAAAGGGTGTGTGTTCAGAGCAGATCTGTTGTGTCTGTTAGACTGGGTGCTGTTTAAGTCAAGCATCGCTGTCACTAGTGCTCAGTGTTAAGGGTTTGTCACAATCACTGCAAGTAAACATTATTTTAATGGTGGAACCTGAGCCATGTATACAGACCAGAAGATCAGATACAGATTCTCATGCAAAACAGTGAATTTCCACCCAGAACCCCCTAACGACTACTTAGCAACACCTTAGCAACCACACAGAACCCCCGATCGTCTATCTAGCAACGCCCGAGCAACCACCCCAACAACTACCTATCAATATCCTAGGAACCACCCAGAACCCTCTTATAACTACATATCAACACCCTAGCAACCACTCAGAACCCCTTAATGACTACCTAGCAATGCCCTAGCAACCATTCATTATACCCTAACAACTACATAGCAATGCCCTAGCAACCACCCAGAACCCTCAACTACCTGTCAACATCCTAGGAACTACCTAGAACCCTCATCTTAACTACATAGCAACACCCTAGCAACCACTCAGAACCCCTTAACGACTACCTAGCAATGCCCTATCAACCATTCATAATACCCTAACAACTACATAGCAATGCCCTAGCAACCACCCAGAACCCCCAACTACATATCAGCATCCTAGGAACTACCTAGAACCCTCTTCTTAACTACATAGCAACGCCCTAGCAACCACTTAGAACCCCTTCACGACTACATAGCAATGCCCTCGCAACCATGCATAATACCATAACAACTACATAGCAATGCCCTAGCAACCACCCAGAACCCCCAACTACATAGCAACATCCTAGGAACTACCTAGAATCCTCCTCTTAACTACATGGCAACATCCTAGCAACCACTCAGAACCCCTTCACGACTACATAGCAATGCCCTATCAACCATGCATTATACCCTAACAACTACCTATCAATGGCCTAGCAACCACCCATAATCCCCTAACAAATGCATAGCAATGCTCTAGCAACCACTTCAACAACTACCTATCAACATCCTAAGAACCACCCACAAAGCAACGTCGTAGCAACCACCCAGAACACTCTAATAACTACCTAGCAACACCCTAGCAACCACCCAGAACACCCTAATAACTACCTAGCAACACCCTAGCAACCACCCAGAACCCCCTAATAATTACCTAGCGATTGCCTAAGAACCACCTAGAACCCTCTAAAACAACTACCTAGCAACCACCCAGAACACCCTAATGATGACCTAGCAATGTCCTAGCAACCAACTAGACCCCCCTTAACTACCAAGCCACGCCCTAGCAACCACCCAGAGCACTTGAGCAGCCATATAGCACCACTGACCCTGGGCGCCTCTGTTCCAGACAGTGGATCCGGGACGGTTGTAGGTGTTGTGTGTGGGATTGCAGTAGCAGCTGTTGGTGCCATAACCGGCTACTTCACCTATCAGAAGAAGAAACTGTGCTTCAAGGTCCAGAGAGGTCTGTGAGGAGAATCAGTGGCACAGAATCACAGTTACACATGTAGTGAGTTTGGGTTCATGTTGACTGAGCGATGCTTTCTCTTCAGCTGACCCAGAGAGCGCCAAAGAAGAGAACGGCACGCAGAGCGACCCACAGGGTGAGACATTCACAGCTGATCCTCACCTTCAAAAATATGTTCTTCACTGAATATTGTTACTTATACGATAGTGGCATTTTTTTGGTTTCAAACTAAGATCACGATTCTGAACAAATAACTAAACAAATAACATACAGTTTACTAGAGGTTCTGATAAATGCTTAAAATGTTTCATGAATCTGAATTCATTATTTTTGATCAATGACTCACTCATAAAGACTTCACTTGTTTCATTACTGGATGAATCAGTGTTTTTGAAAAAATCTCTTGAATGAATGATTCAATGACTCACTCATAAAGACTTCACTTGTTCCATTACTGGATGAATCAGTGTTTTTGAAAAAATCTCTTGAGTGAATGATTCAATGACTCACTCATAAAGACTTCACTTGTTTCATTACTGGATGAATCAGTGTTTTTGAAAAAATCTCTTGAGTGAATGATTCAATGACTCGCTCATATAGACTTCACTTGTTTCATTACTGGATGAATCAGTGTTTTTGAAAAAATCTCTTGAATGAATGATTCAATGACTCGCTCATATAGACTTCACTTGTTTCATTACTGGATGAATCAGTGTTTTTGAACAAATCTCTTGAGTGAATGATTCAATGACTCGCTCATAAAGACTTCACTTGTTTCATTACTGGATGAATCAGTGTTTTTGAACAAATCTCTTGAATGAATGATTCAATGACTCGCTCATAAAGACTTCACTTGCTTCATTACTGGATGAATCAGTGTTTTTGAACAAATCTCTTGAATGAATGATTCAATGACTCACTCATAAAGACTTCACATGTTTCATTACTGGATGAATCAGTGTTTTTGAACGAATCTCTTGAGTGAATGATTAAATGACTCGCTCATAAAGACTTCACTTGTTTCATTACTGGATGAATCAGTGTTTTTGAACGAATCTCTTGAGTGAATGATTCAATGACTCGCTCATAAAGACTTCACTTGTTTCATTACTGGATGAATCAGTGTTTTTGAACAAATCTCTTGAGTGAATGATTCAATGACTCACTCATAAAGACTTCACTTGTTTCATTACTGGATGAATCAGCGTTTTCTAACAAATCTCTTGAATGAATGATTCAATGACTCACTCATCAAGACTTCCCTTGTTTCATTAGTGGATGAATCAGTGTTTTCTAACAAATCCCTTGAATGAATGATTCAATGACTCGCTCATTAAGACTTCCCTTGTTTCATTACTGGATGAATCAGTGTTTTCTAACAAATCTCTTGAATGAATGATTCAATGACTCACTCATAAAGACTTCCCTTGTTTCATTACTGGATGAATCAGTGTTTTTGAACAAATCTCTTGAATGAATGATTCAATGACTCACTCATTAAGACTTCACTTGTTTCATTACTGGATGAATCAGTGTTTTTGAACAAATCTCTTGAATGAATGATTCAATGACTCACTCATTAAGACTTCACTTGTTTCATTACTGGATGAATCAGTGTTTTTGAACAAATCTCTTGAATGAATGATTCAATGACTCACTCATTAAGATGTCACTTGTTTCATTACTGGATGAATCAGTGTTTTTGAACGAATCTCTTGAGTGAATGATTCAATGACTCACTCATTAAGACTTCACTTGTTTCATTACTGGATGAATCAGTGTTTTTGAAAGAATCTCTTGAATGAATGATTCAATGACTCACTCATTAAGACTTCACTTGTTTCATTACTGGATGAATCAGCGTTTTTGAATGAATCTCTTGAGTGAATGATTCAATGACTCACTCATTAAGACTTCACTTGTTTCATTACTGGATGAATCAGTGTTTTTGAATGAATCTCTTGAGTGAATGATTCAATGACTCACTCATAAAGACTTCACATGTTTCATTACTGGATGAATCAGTGTTTTTGAACAAATCTCTTGAGTGAATGATTCAATGACTCACTCATTAAGACTTCCCTTGTTTCATTACTGGATGAATCAGTGTTTTCTAACAAATCCCTTGAATGAATGATTCAATGACTCACTCATTAAGACTTCCCTTGTTTCATTACTGGATGAATCAGTGTTTTCTAACAAATCCCTTGAATGAATGATTCAATGACTCACTCATTAAGACTTCCCTTGTTTCATTACTGGATGAATCAGTGTTTTCTAACAAATCCCTTGAATGAATGATTCAATGACTCACTCATTAAGACTTCACTTGTTTCATTACTGGATGAATCAGTGTTTTTGAACAAATTCTTTGAATGAATGATTCAATGACTCACTCATTAAGACTTCACTTGTTTCATTACTGGATGAATCAGTGTTTTCTAACAAATCCCTTGAACGAATGATTCAATGACTCACTCATAAAGACTTCACTTGTTTTATTACTGGATGAATCAGTGTTTTTGAACAAATCTCTTGAGTGAATGATTCAATGACTCACTCATTAAGACTTCCCTTGTTTCATTACTGGATGAATCAGTGTTTTCTAACAAATCCCTTGAACGAATGATTCAATGACTCACTCATAAAGACTTCACTTGTTTTATTACTGGATGAATCAGTGTTTTTGAACAAATCTCTTGAGTGAATGATTCAATGACTCACTCATTAAGACTTCACTTGTTTCATTACTGGATGAATCAGTGTTTTCTAACAAATCTCTTGAATGAATGATTCAATGACTCACTCATTAAGACTTCCCTTGTTTCATTACTGGATGAATCAGTGTTTTCTAACAAATCCCTTGAACGAATGATTCAATGACTCACTCATAAAGACTTCACTTGTTTCATTACTGGATGAATCAGTGTTTTTGAACAAATCTCTTGAGTGAATGATTCAATGACTCACTCATAAAGACTTCACTTGTTTCATTACTGGATGAATCAGTGTTTTTGAACAAATCTCGAGTGAATGATTCAATGACTCACTCATAAAGACGTCACTTGTTTTATTACTGGATGAATCAGTGTTTTATGAACAAATCTCTTGAATGAATGATTCAATGACTCACTCATAAAGACTTCACTTGTTTCATTACTGGATGAATCAGTGTTTTATGAACGAATCTCTTGAATGAATGATTCAATGACTCACTCATAAAGACTTCACTTGTTTTATTACTGGATGAATCAGTGTTTTATGAACGAATCTCTTGAGTGAATGATTCAATGACTCACTCATAAAGACTTCACTTGTTTCATTACTGGATGAATCAGTGTTTTTGAAAAAAAATCTCTTGAATGAATGATTCAATGACTCACTCATAAAGACTTGTTTCATTACTGGATGAATCAGTGTTTTTGAATGAATCTCTTGAATGAATGATTCAATGACTCACTCATTAAGACTTCACATGTTTCATTACTGGATGAATCAGGGTTTTTGAACAAATCTCTTGAATGAATGATTCAATGACTCACTCATTAAGACGAATCTCTGTCATTTAGGAATAAGCTCGCGTGGGTGTTTGAATCGAGATCTCTGTTGATGTGAATGGTTCACTGTATTTGTGCTTTCTAACACGGATGTTTATTGTGTTTTTCACACACAGTTTTAAGCACTCTCCTGAACTCACCCTAACTCCGGCAGTGAACGCGGGTCTGCGGCGGAGAATTCCCATGAAGCTACTGTGAACTGGTTTACATCGGAACAGCACATTGTAACTACTCACATCTTGAGGATCGGTCCACTTGACACACGTTTAGTGTGTTTTCATGCATTCACAGTGCAGCACAAACGCTCATCTAGAGTTCCTGACGCAGATTAAGGGCTTTATCATAACCTCCTGCTTCGACTGCAGTCCTGCACTAGCACACAGGACTGTTAATAATGTGTTTTGAATGTAATGTCACATAGTTTGACTGGGACGGGATGCGTGCGCGTGTATGCATGTGTAATTCGACAGCCTTTTGGGAGAGGCATTTCATTTCGCTACTTTAAAAAGCGTCTTTTAGTTTCGTTACCGTGTCTTTAATTTAGTTTGATGTCTAATTGTTGCCGCTGATTCATAAAAAGCTAATCTCACACCATGAAATGATTCACTTTGAAATTGTGTTGTCTGACCAAATAGAATTCATAGCATTCGGTTCTTTCTTTCTGTTTTGTTTGTTTTTTAAATTCTGTAAATAATTGTTGAGTTTGAATAAAGGGTTGGTTACATTTACATGACTATGCTCACAGTTTCATAATGCAATGATTTAATGACACAAACCTAACCTTAGAGGAATGATTATGCATTATTGTAGCTATATAATAATAATAATAGCAATGTAAAATATAGCTGCAAGCAGCAATACCGGGGCCAAGCGCAAAGAAGAAGACAAGACGTGCCAAAATGGCTGGCAATGTCAGATCAAACGCAGCAATGAGCAATTAAAGACCTATTAAGGTGATTTTAGTAAAATTATAAATACAGTCAACAGTAATGATTTAATGATTTATCACTTTCAACCAATAGGTGGCACAGTTACAAAATTGATGTGGTGTGGTCAGAATAAGGGAACAATGACACTTGCAAAGATTGGTGTCAATATATCAGAGCAGGGTGTCAATATAGTGTCAATATGTCATTGCAGAGATATAGCCTCAAGGACCACATGGCGGTGCTGTTTTGAAACCTTTTAAGTATCTTAAAGGCATGGTGCTGATGGCACATACCAAGTTTCATAATGATACAAGAATTCATTTGTAAAGTATAGCATTTTATATCATAATACTGCATTGTAGTCAATGGGAATTTCATGTTTAGTTCTATTATAGCGCCACCAAGAGGCACAATCACACCATTTTTTTTATGTGTCCTCGGAGTGAGCCCATACATGTGTGTGTCAATTTTGGTGAAAATATCTCATTTCGTTTTGGAGTTATAGACATTTATATGAAAAAACACATGAAAAATGACTGACACCTGATTTTGATTGGATTTTACACCCCCTTACTATCAATATTTTGACATTTGGGTATTAACAAATAGCTATCGACCTATGTTTCTGAACTTCTGACGCTGATTTCGTCTCGATCGGACAAGCGGTTTCGAAGATACCAGCTAATGTTTTTAAAGCGCTAAATTACAACGCTGCACAAACCATATGCCAAAACCTAGCAAGTCTGGTATTGTTGGACTCGGTGAGGATTCAGGACACTAAAAAAGTTAGTGCCATGAAAATAAGTCAACCCCACCCAAAGTTATAAGCGTTTGGGAAAATAAATTCTTCACTAGGTGGCGCTGTTTCGAAACTTCTCAGGCTCCTTCAGGGCATCGTGCTGATCACCCATGCCGAGTTTCGTAACAATCCGTTCATGTGTTCATAAAATACAGCATTTTAGCACATAATTCAAAATGTCCGACAGCCAAAATGGCCGATATGGTAAAATTGGATATCAGACGACACGGCATGACGTCCTGAATCTAACGAGACCACTTTAATGATTTTAAAGTGGAAAAACAGTTCAGAAGTTATAAGCAAAAATAGCCATTTTTTGTATCTCCGGACCAGTAGGTGGCGCTGCGCCGAAACACTGCATTTTGCCTCAAGTCATGCTTGTGATGACATTTACCAAGTTTGGTTTGAATATGATAAAGCGTTGCGGAGATAATGCCCTAAGTGTGTTTTTGCAACCGCTACATACAATTTGTTTGCGCGTTTATCAAAAACGATTTAACAAATCAACTTGATTTGCAAGATTTTTTGTCAGCATGGTCTGAAGATGATCTGGTTAAATTTTCGTTCAAATCGGATGAACCGTCTAGGACGAGTTCGCAAAAGTAGGTTTTTCGGAAAATTCAAAATGGCGGGAAAATTTTTATGACGGAAAATGACGTCATAGAGTGCAATCGAATCGGCTTGAGCGAAGGAATCAGATGAAAACAAGAATTTTGTTTCTAGCCCTTATGGTTCAAAAGTACAATTGGACTGATGGTGGCGCTAGAGGACATTTTTTAGAGACTCCAAATTTGCTATGGTGACATTTCAGACTGTCCTCTATGAGTGTGCCAAATTTCACAACTTTTTACCATACGGTTCTATGGGCTGCCATAGACTTCGTGGCGGAAGAAACGGAAGAAGAAGAAGAATAATAGGAACGGGAACGGTTTCAATAGGTGCCTTCGCACCTTCGGTGCTTGGCCCCTAATGATTTGGGTTACACTTTAAGGTGTCATTATTACAGTGTAATTGTACTTTTAACCCTTCTCCGGCCTTCGCTTGGGAATTACACTCGGGCTCTTTGGGGTCTCCACAGCAGGCAACAACATTTTATTTTTTTTTATTTTTTTTATAGAACAAATGTAATTTTTCTCTGTTTATTAATGTTTTTACTCAACATCTGTGCAGTTTTTTGGAGTATTTATAATAATTTTTAAATGTATATAAATAAATTAAAATATATATATACTTTTTTTAATGGATTTTTCACACAAAATCAGTTTTTTATGTAAAATTCACTTTATAAGAGACCCAAATTTCAAACTTTCATTCGTGGGGATAATATGGATAATTTGACATGGTTCAGTTTAAGATTTTTGCCCATCTTTTGGAAAATACAGTTAAAAAAAAGTTGGATTTTCAGTTGGATTCATATCTAATGTTATGAAATCACAATTATAACAATTCAAATTAATTAATTTAGTCAAATTCTAGTCAAGTCACCGTGCAAAGTCTCATGCCATTTGGACAAAGGGAAATTCTTTTTTTTTTTTGTTGAGCAAACGTCCTTTGGGGTCAGAAAAGACCCTGAAGACCGGAGAAGGGTTAAGAACTGAGTAATATTACGTAACTACATGTACTTACTATAGGGTTAAGGCTTGGTTTAGGGTTAGTTGCATCCAATCATACAAATTTATAGTTATTGGGTCAATGACATGACGTATTTTTTGTGTCCGAATTCATTATTTTCTTAAAAATAATTTTAATAAATACATGTCATATATCAAATTGATCTACAATATTTCCTTTATTTGACTTTTTGAGTTGTGGTGTTTGAAAGGCCAGAAATGTCAGGTGGTGTGACCGTCCGAACGTACAAGCAGAAAGCAAAACGGTTCAAATTCTTAATGAAATAGCGTTAAATTCCTTATAAATGAGGGAAAATAATGTATCAGTCCCCTTTCAAAACTATTTACTTCTCCGGTGAGCGACATAAAAATGAAATGTTCCTTTAAGAAAACCATGTGACTGCATATGCCATCACACAGAAGACCCCATAATATTAGGTAATCTGACATTTTTGAGTAATGATGAGATTGATTCAACTCATCATGCCAGGTGGTATGACCCCTGGAAAACTTTGAAAATGTGTTGTTATTATAAAAATGTGCATTTGATTTAAATGTGTGTGAGCACATGGTCAAACATGTGTATAGGTGTCCAAGTTAATGCCTGTTAGATTTGAGTTTGAAATGTCAGGTGGTGCGACCAGCAAATTTACATTTACAACCATCAATTCCCACTGCAATTGCAAAATGAAGTAAGAAATATAACTGTAACCCGTTATATAATGTATACAAATAATGTTTACAGTTAAAAACAAAACATAAAAACTCGGAAAATCGGTGTTTGAACACAGTAAAGTGTCCGTTTATTATGTAATACATAAAGAAATGGAAATTGAATTTACCATGTGATATGCGTTTTAGACATTACAATGATTCATATGGATATTGTATATGTATTAAATGAATATATGGTCGCTCCACCTGACATTTTCTGGGTGGTAAAATCTGAAATAATGAATTAATGCTGTCTTAAAGCTGCACTGTGTAACTTTTTTAGTTTATTCTTAATTAAAAACACTTAGTTCTTTCACAAATATATGTGCTCATTAATGTATATTTACTTCTTTCAAGTAATAAAGTATTCTCGTAAGTTTATAATATGCATACATACGGGTAAGGGGTTCGAATGGGGGTCGCCATGTTGCCCCTCCATCTTGAAAGTACATTAGCCAAAGAGGGACATACCCGTAAATTCAAGCTTCGCCTTTCGCGTTTTAACCGGTTTTAACACTCTGTAACGAGTAGGAAAATAGTGTGGCCCCTTTAAGAGCGTTCGCCCCGGTTGGAGCGCCTGCGTTCTGTGTGTGTGTGTGTGTGTGTGTGCACTGCGCCTCGAGCTCCCATGTGTGCGGATTATTTTCTGTCGCTAACATTCATTTATTTTTGTTTTGTTGGGTAATGCTGTGGACGGAAGTGGAGTTTGTGCCGGACTCTTGTGGGGGTTCCGCGGGGAATAAAGTGCGGGCTGTTTGATGTCAATCGCCTCCGTGTTTGCATCGACTCCAGTTGCGTTGAGTGAGCTATCCGTATTTTTCACCCGGACACACGCGTTACAACTCGATGGCGAATGTGAAGAGGGGGATTGCTGGATCGAACTGGAAGCCATGTTAATCTTGGACTAAATCGGCCACCGTAGGAGTTAAAACAAAATCGGAATTGGGAGGAAAAGAAACTAATATTTACTGGATGGTCATATACCCTTTCACCGCTAGATGGGGGAAATATCACACAGTGTAGCTTTAAAAACTGTAAAACCATACATTTTCTGGACATAATGTTTTGCTTAAAATTATGAATTTTTTATCTTAAAAACCTTATTTGTCATTGACCCTATCACTACAGTAAATGCATGGATGCAAATGCAACGTATAACAAGGACACATTAAAATTAAGTGTTACCATTATTTGTAATATAATTTATATATATATATATACACTCACGTAAAGGATTATTAGGAACACCTGTTCAATTTCTCATTAATGCAATTATCTAATCAACCAATCACATGGCAGTTGCTTCAATGCATTTAGGGGTGTGGTCCTGGTCAAGACAATCTCCTGAACTCCAAACTGAATGTCAGAATGGGAAAGAAAGGGGATTTAAGCAATTTTGAGCGTGGCATGGTTGTTGGTGCCAGACGGGCCGGTCTGAGTATTTCACAATCTGCTCAGTTACTGGGATTTTCACGCACAACCATTTCTAGGGTTTACAAAGAATGGTGTGAAAAGCGAAACACATCCAGTATGGGGCAGTCCTGTGGGCCAAAATGCCTTGTAGATGCTAGAGGTCAGAGGAGAATGGGCCGACTGATTCAAGCTCATAGAAGAGCAACTTTGACTGAAATAACCACTCGTTACAACCGAGGTATGCAGCAAAGCATTTGTGAAGCCACAACACGCACAACCTTGAGGCGGATGGGCTATAACAGCAGAAGACCCCACCGGGTGTCAAGTTATCTAAGAATTTTGCATCAGTACTTGCTTCTAACTCGACAAAAGCATCAGTCAACCACAGGGGACAAAGGGAACAACTCCAAATCACTTTTCAGCTCTTGTGTTTAGTAATTTTGTCAGGTCAGACAGTAATTTTACAGTTTGGCTCAATGATTCGATAAGGTTGATAACCTTAAAAAGAAAACAACACACAAAGAAAAGAATACATAAATACTTAAGATTACATTTTTAAATGTGAACAAATACAACGTAAATAAAGACTTTTCCAAATACAACTGTCTGTCAATTTGCTCATTTATATATTTCAGCTTACTTTCTTTTCTTATTAAACATAATATTACCATTTTCCCAATGAACTATTTAAGTTCCAGTGGTATATGTCACTATTTCAGTTCTTCTGAACACACAAAGCTGCATTTTCTTTATAAACACACAAAACAATGCATCATGCACTTAAACACAGCATGATATAATAACCAATCTTCTCTATATTGTCCATTATAATAATCAAATAACACAGATTTAAGTGATAATCAGTCCTCCATATAATTAAAGAGAGATATTATCATACCATCAGTGTCCTTGAGATGACCAATTTCTGATGCGTTTCCCGTCTTGTGTGCTACTCACTGCAGTCTTTTAAACTTTCTGCATACATCTATTTCCATGCAGAAGTTACTTGCATCTTTAATCCGCGCCGTTAACCCACTGTGGCGATCGCGTTCCTTCCGTTTTCTCTGCACTCTAACTCTGCGTGCATGTGTCTGCCATGTGAGTTTCACTTTCTTCCGCCTTCACTCTGCATTCTCCGCCGCTCTTCGTCACTTTCCGCTTCTCCATCACTTTTCCGCTTTTTATCAGCTTCACACCGGGTACCACTCATCTCCACTACAAACAGGAAAAAGAGGCTACAATTTGCACCAGCTCACCAAAATTGGACAGTTGAAGACTGGAAAAATGTTGCCTGGTCTGATGAGTCTGGATTTCTGTTGAGACATTCAGATGGTAGAGTCAGAATTTGGCGTAAACAGAATGAGAACATGGATCCATCATGCCTTGTTACCACTGTGCAGGCTGGTGGTGGTGGTGTAATGGTGTGGGGGATGTTTTCTTGGCACACTTTAGGCCCCTTAGTGCCAATTGGGCATGGTTTAAATGCCACGGCCTACCTGAGCATTGTTTCTGACCATGTCCATCCCTTTATGACCAGCATGTGCCCATCCTCTGATGGCTACTTCCAGCAGGATAATGCCCCATGTCACAAAGCTCCAATCATTTCAAATTGGTTTCTTGAACATGACAATGAGTTCACTGGACTAAAATGGCCTCCACAGTCCCCAGATCTCAACCCAATAGAGCATCTTTGGGATGTGGTGGAACAGGAGCTTCGTGCCCTGGATGTGCATCCCACAAATCTCCATCAACTGCAAGATGCTATCCTATCAATATGGGCCAACATTTCTAAAGAATGCTTTCAGCTCCTTGTTGAATCAATGCCACGTAGAATTAAGGCAGTTCTGAAGGCGAAAGGGGGTCAAACACAGTATTAGTGTGGTGTTCCTAATAATCCTTTAGGTGAGGTTATATACACACACATCATAATTAGTGCTAGGTGAAAATTAATCGCGATTAATCTCATCCAAAATAAATAATAAAATAAAATCATTATTATGTATATATAAATACACACACACACACACACATGCATGTATATATTTAAGAAATATTTGCATGTATATACTGTATATATAATTTATCTTATATATATATATATATAAATATATATTTTTATAAAAATATAAACATTTTCTATATAATTATTTTTCTATATAATATCATACACAACACTGTATATTATGTACACACAAACCTTTATTTTGGATGCGATTAATCACGATTAATCGACAGCACTAATAATAAAATCATATTATATAATCATATATATTATATAATAATATTGCATTCAATGTCTCAGAGAAAACAATAAGAAAAAAATTCTCTCATTAGAACCTTTTTTGATGAATTATTACTCATGATTGCAGCAATGGGTGAACTCACCACAGGATTAGCTAATATTACTACTAATAATAAACACAATGTAAACAATTATTATAATTTATAATAATGGCAATAATTTACAATGTGGTATAATGCTTCAGAGTGGTATAATGAGTAATATTTGTATTGCACACATTTCAATAATGTTTGAGTTGTGCAGCTTTTCCAGGCAAACATGAGTGTGGGACTTTGGTAAAAGGCTCTTTGTTCGAGTCTACCGTGTAGTGTTGACTATAAGCGCACACCCTTTTAACACACTCTGTTTAAAATAAAACAGCCGAATATAACAACCACACACACGTGTGTATAACTAGCTACAGTGATTCTGTTCCAATTAGTGTATGATTATTAAATAAAGCGAGTTGTTTCGGTTCGCGCTTTAATAAATGCGTGTGTATGCGAGTGTTTACGGTGAGCGCGATGTGTTCCGCGTCCTTCGCGAGTGCGCTGGGAATGTGGAGGATCCTGTCGGGAAGAGGGATAGTGAGAGCCTGGGAATCAAGATTAAAATACGGGAAGGTAAGCGAATAAACGAGGCATGAAGAGAGAATCTGTGTGAAGGAGGCAGCATGACATTTCTGCTGTTAATACATCAGTGATTAAATCAGCTGATGTTCAAACTCCAGGGTTTGATGATCACGTGTCTGCACACCTGTATCCGAACCTGTCAGTCATCTCACCTGGAGGAGCTCCAGATCTCCAGATGGACAGCAGGAGTTTGAGGTTTGGTGCATCTGCAGATCTCTTGACACACACACACACACACCCACACACACACCGATAGAGTCGAGAAGCTCAGCTCTGGTGTGCTTCTGCAGGTTGTTCGCTGTGTTCCTGGTTCGGTTCCTGGTTCTGCTCCAGGTCAGCTCGAGTGGCACACATGCAGATCGGGATTTCAGACCCAACTTCGTCCTGATTATGGTGGACGATCTGGGCATTGGAGACATCGGCTGCTATGGAAACGACACCATCAGGTAAATGAAGATGCACTTAATACAATAATCGTCGATTATTAATAAAAGTCGATTCTGTCATAATTTACTCACCCTCATGATGTCATTCTGTCCTTGGAATATGAATTTTAAGCATAAACTCACTTAACCCTTTAACTGCCACCCCCCTTTTTGAGAATACACATGAAAATGCACTATCCAAACTTAAAGGGCTGTAATTCAAGAATGCTTTGGAATATAGACCAAAGTTTGGTCTTGAGACCAGTTTGGTCTTGTTTTAAAGACGACACTCTGCAGATTATTGCTGAAGTGAAAGAAATTCAAAATATGAAAGTATGAAAGAGTTATGGAAGTTTAAATTTACTGTAAATGAAAAATACTGTACTAAATATTTTTTTATTTCATATAAAATATATATTTTACAAAAAGAATTTACTCTAAAATTACTATAAAATCAAAGCCATATGTCTAACCAATTTGTGTTCCAAATTTGAAGTTGATATCACAAAAATTAAAGTCCCCATGAGATTGTGTTTAGGGTGCTGTACCAAAAACAGCCACCGGGTGTCATTCAAATTCCATTGATTGTTTTTTTGATGCATTTTCTTTAAATTTCTGTCCAAATATCACTTCCATCACAAAACAGTCCCCAAATATGGACCCTTGAGACTCAGACCTTTCCGACAATATGTGTTTTGTCAAGATTGGAAAAGATTTTGAATATAAAGTAGTTAAAATAATTGTTGTAATATGAAACATGACACCGCCCACTAGGGGAGGAGCCCGCTAGAATAATTTAGAGTAAGGTTTCCATGGTAACACAATGTCCAATTTCAAAACGGATTTCACAGGATGAATTTTGAGTTTGTAAGCTTTCAAATGATACCTAATTTATGATAATTACTTAAATATATGATACAAAAAAAAGGCAATCAAAAAAAGAGCACCAGGCGTCCCACCTGTGGACGGTGACAGTTAAGAGGTTAAAGGGTTAGTTCACCCAAAAATGAAAATGATGTCATTAATTACTCACCCTCATGTCGTTCGACACCCGTAAGACATTCGTTCATCTTCGGAACACAAATGAAGATATTTTTGTTGAAAGCTGATGCTGAGAAAGGCCTCCATTGACATTCAGTACATTTACACTCTCAAGACCCATAAAAGGCACTAAACACGTCATTACAAAGTCCATCTCACTACAGCGGCTCTACAATAATTTTACGAAGCGACGAGAATAGTTTTTGTGCGAAAAAAAAAAAATCTAAATAATGACTTTATTCTACAAGTTCTTGTGTTCCTTGTCGGCCTCTGCCGTGAACTCATGAAGCGTCACGACGCATGCGCGAGAATATGACGCAGAACCGGCGTTCGGGAATCCATGAAATGCACACTTTAGTCCCATTTTGAGCACTACGCCGAGACCTAAAGCTCGATCAATGTAGAATTCAACAGCTTAGATACGGCGCGTCTTCCTCTGCTCGTAAACACATCTCCTCCTCGCTTCTGGGTCACGTGTCCGAACGCCGGTTCTGCGTCATATTCTCGCGCATGCGTCGTGACGGTGCTTCGTGAGTTCACGGCAGAGGCCGACAAGGAAGACAAGAACTTGTAGAATAAAGTCGTTATTTTGATTTTTTTTTCGCACAAAAACTATTCTCGTCGCTTCATAAAGTTATTGTAGAGCCGCTGTAGTGAGATGGACTTTGTAACGACGTCTTTAGTGCCTTTTATGGATCTTGTGAGTGTGAATGTACTGAACGTCAATGGAGGCCTTTCTCAGCATCAGCTTTCAACAAAAATATCTTCATTTGTGTTCCGAAGATGAACGAATGTCTTACGGGTGTCGAACGACATGAGGGTGAGAAATGAATGACATCATTTTCATTTTTGGGTGAACTAACCCTTTAACCCTCTGGTGCTCTTCGGTCATTTCTGACTGGAAAGTTTTCAGTTTTGACATTTTTAAAATCACTGCTTCATCAGAATGATATGAAACTAGGTGACCTTTCTAGCATTAGGACTGTAAACACACAAAAAAATTGAGGTCATGATTCGAGCATGCTAATTGGCTTCATGCACAGCTGCACTACTTCCTGAACTTCAGCCAGCTCCTTTGTTTCCTGTCTGCCATTATTGGACAAACTGATTAATCCAGGTGTGCCTGACCTCTGTAGTCACAACAACAATAATCAGACACACCTGGATTAATCAGTTTGTCCAATAATGGCAGACAGGAAACAAAGGAGCTGGCTGAAGTTCAGGAAGTAGTGCAGCTGTGCATAAAGCCAACTGGTCGTAAAAGTAGAATTCTTTGTCTTCGGTCATAAATGACACCATAGGAAATGAATGGGAAATCTGCAAAACACAAATTCACAGAAAAAAATCTATATTTCTAACAAAAACCAAAAAAAATCTAAAACTTTATAATAAATAGAGTGTATATTAGAGTGTAAATAGAGTGTAATAGATGTATATTCAAATCCATCAACAACAAAAAAATCATTAAATGTGTTCAAAACAGAACTAGGCAGTCCTTCCAGAAAAATGTGGCTTTTTTTGTGATTGTTGCGGGCAAAAATCCTTGATTATGCGGCATGTTTTCTTAAAAAATGAGATGGAAAATGCGGGATATTTATGCAATTTTATGCGATAAAATTTGCAAAAACTGCGGTTTGATGAAAGAGAAAAAAAGAGAATATTTTTAATCGAATATTTAAGTTCTCATCTTGTTTTATTGAAGACCTTAATAAACACATGGCTCAATTTGGACCGATTTCAAAACAATGCATCATGAAGCTTCGAAGCGTTATGAATCAGTGAGTCGTTTCATGATTCGTATCGCGTGTCAAACTGCTGAAATACGTGACTTTGGCGATCCAAACCGCTGAATCGACTCACTGATTCATAATGCTTCAAACCGCTGAATCGACTCACTGATTCATAATGCTTCAAACCGCTGAATCGACTCACTGATTCATAACGCTTCAAACCGCTGAATCGACTCACTGATTCATAACGCTTCAAACCGCTGAATCGACTCACTGATTCATAACGCTTCAAACCGCTGAATCGACTCACTGATTCATAACGCTTCAAACCGCTGAATCGACTCACTGATTCATAACGCTTCAAACCGCTGAATCGACTCACTGATTCATAACGCTTCAAACCACTGAATCGACTTACTGATTCATAACGCTCTGAACCACTGAATCGACTCATTGATTCATAACGCTTCAAACCACTGAATCGACTCACTGATTCATAACGCTTCAAACCGCTGAATCGACTCACTGATTCATAACGATTCAAACCGCTGAATCGACTCACTGATTCATAACGCTTCAAACCGCTGAATCGACTCACTGATTCATAACGCTTCAAACCGCTCAATCGACTCACTGATTCATAACGCTTCAAACCACTGAATCGACTTACTGATTCATAACGCTCTGAACCACTGAATCGACTCATTGATTCATAACGCTTCAAACCACTGAATCAACTCACTGATTCATAACGCTTCAAACCGCTGAATCGACTCACTGATTCATAATGCTTCAAACCGCTGAATCGACTCATTGAGTCATAACGCTTCAAACCGCTGAATCGACTCACTGATTCATAGCGCTTCAAACCGCTGAATCGACTCACTGATTCATAACGCTTCAAACCGCTCACTGATTCATAACGCTTCAAACCGCTGAATCGACTCACTGATTCATAACGCTTCAAACCGCTGAATCGACTCACTGATTCATAACGCTCTGAAGCTTCATGATGCTGTGTTCTGAAACTGCTTTGCTCTTTTGCTGTTATGTTTGTTGGCCAATGGGAGTTTGCGCTTCATCATGGTTTCACTGGTATCTATGGTTTCTCCACGGGGTTTGCAGCTTTTCGATGACGTTCACGTCGGGTAATTACGTCACTTCAAAACGTTCCCATGGCAACAGGGGGAAATGGCGGCTCTTGTGTGAAGTAAACGAACATTTTTCAACTTTCTGCTAATATATATATGACTTTTTTGCAACAAAAATGTGGGGATTGTGAAATCATGCTAGCCTCGCATATTTTGTACGCGGAAATAGGCAATTTATGCGGCGAAAGTGCGGCGTATTTGAAAAAAATGCGGCCCCCGCATAAATATGCAGACTTTGGCTGATTATGCATTAATCAGCATAATCACGTTTTTCTGGAGGGACTGACTAGTGAATTCTCAAGCCTCTCCATAGAGACCTCTAGTGGTTACACACATGGTTGCATGATTTCTTAAATAATTCCAAAAGAGGGCGCTAATCTGCCTTCAAAAAAAATATTTCGACGGCCTCTATTTTAACCTGAAATACTGCAATAATAATAATAATAAAAAATAAAAAAAAAGTTTGTATAATTTTCAATGGCAAAAAAAAAGACCATAATTATTGCATAAATATAAAAAATACCATCAAATCATCTCAAAATACAAAATTAAAAAGAAAAAATATTTTTAAAGAAAAATAAATTGCATTGGTTTTGCTGGGATGGAGGAAGTTTAATTTTTAGGTGTCCGGTCACTTATGACCGGGAAGACGACCAATGCGACCCCTAAACGAAGAGCACCAGAGGGTTAAACTTTATCAGAGCGACACACGCAGAGATTTTACTACGACAGTCGCCGCTTCTTCCGCTCGCGCGTGTGTGTGTAACGCAGCACTGTTTGATCATATCACACACATGTGAGTGTGTTAAAGTGATGTTATAATGGCGCTACTATGAGACACTTGTTCACACTGCAGTGAGCGAGATCATATGAGGCGGTAAAACATGGCACTCTGTGCGGTAAATCAACAACAGCAGATTTACACAATAAGACTAACTGTGTTGAGCTGGAGAACAATGAGGAGTTTCTGTCCATCAATGATCCAAACAGTGTCTAATAAAACACATCAGATATTAAAGCGCCACTAGTGTTGCCACGGTTACTACACAATAACACCGGAGGGTGTGATGTCACTGATGGGCGACGCACACACACGGGCCTTGTCCTGGGTAAAAACACTGATTTAAACATTCTTGGAAACATTTGGGATAATTTACACAAGTCAACAAAATGTATAACACTGTTCTAGTGGTGTATGGATATTTTAATCCAAAAATCTTACATATTGCACCTTTAATATCTTCAGTCCTTTTGCTTCTCATGAAGGTTTTGATGTTTAAACTGGAAAACAAGACACAAGTACTGTGGAAGAAACTCCACAGCTTCTGCGTGAATCTGTAAATGTTGCTGTGATGTGTTTGAAGGACACCACACATAGACCGGCTGGCCGCAGACGGAGTGAAGCTGACCCAGCATATCTCCGCCGCTCCTCTCTGCACTCCCAGCAGAACCGCCTTCATCACGGGACGCTACGCCCTACGCGCCGGTGAGGAGACACACACCCGTCCTTTATCCAGTGTGAAACAGCATTTCTGAACGTCTTTGACTTCAGACAGAAAATGCCCAAAATATGAGAAAAAATGAGGAGTGTAATGGATCCTGGTTTTAGTAGCCTGACGTCGTCATACTCAATTCTAGTCAGAATTTGAGTCTGATCTGCTCCGTTGGGCTGTGATTATGGGGCGTGTTTAAACCGAACCAGGAAAGACCTCAATTGGATAGACCTACAACCAATCAGAGCAACGGAGCGACACATAACGTTAGTTGTCAAATGTCAACAGAACTCAACTGCACTGTGTTGCCAAGTCCGCGGGTTGAAGCGACCCCAATTATGTGATATACAGACCCAGGAATGCAAAATATAACAGGCAGTCCAGCCAAAATAACACATATTTTACCCCCAAATGCCATTTTTCCCGGAGAACCCCCCCACCCGGAAAGCTATTGGGCTTGTTTTTGGCTAGTTTTGAGTAGCAATCGGGATTGGGCGGGTTTTGCTGTAAAAACTTGGCAACCCTGTCCGCACGCTAGAATAAGTCACGTTAGAAGAAGAAGATGAGTGTAAACGATCTTTGCCGGTGTTGTAAAAAAAGAATGTAAGGATACACAGAGTACTGACCAACACCATCATCATTTCTGAGAGAAATAGTAAAGGTGAACACATATACGAACAAGTTCTCCGTTTAGGATTAGAACAAATTCAACCCAAGCGCCTTTGATGACGTGATGATTACGTTACTGTTGATCATCTGTCCATCATCGTCTAAAGCCCGCCCTGATGATTTCATTGGTCCGAACTGTTTCTGTTCGGGCATAATTACTTCTCGATGGATCAAGTCCAGACCGAACTGCCGGTGCAAAAAAAATTGTGGGCGGGGCTAAGTTCGTCTGGCATCCAGGCTATAGTTTTAGAGTCACGGTTTTGGTATGTGCTATGTTCAAGGAAAACAGGGCTACTGTCAAATAACAATCACAACAAATCATCTAAATACAATAGAGCAAAGATACTAATAAAACAAGCAGCAATACCGGGGCCAAGCGCAACAGAAGCAAACCAGGACGCTAGCAGCAGACCAACTGAAAAAATGAGTGAAGACATTTGAAGCAAAAATGTTAAAACCCCACATTAAAACATTGAGTTGTATGGAGCCAATGTCATGTTTTGTTCTATTATAGCGCCACCAAGAGGCACAATCCCACCATTTTTTATGTGTCCTCGGAGTGAGCCCATACATGTGTGTGTCAATTTTGGTGAAAATATCTGGAGACATTTATATGAAAAAACACGTAAACAATGACTGACACCTGACTTTGATTGGATTTTACTCCCCCTTACTATCAATATTTTGACATTTGGGCATTAGCGGTTAGCTATCGACATAAGTTTCTGAACTTCTGACGCTGGTTTCGTTTCTAACGGACTAGAGGTTTCGAAGATATCAGCTAATGTTTTTATAAGCGCTACATTACAACGCTGCACAAACCATACGACGAAACCTGGCAAGTCTTGTGTCGTTGGACTCGGCAAGAATTCAGGAGACAAACAAAGTTACTCCCATGAAAATAAGTCAACCCCACCCAAAGTAATAAGCGTTTGGAAAATATCCACTAGGTGGCGCTGTTTTGAAACTTCTCAGGCTCCTTTAGGGCATCGTGCTGATCACCCATACCGGGTTTCATAACAATCCGTTCATGTGTTCATAAAATACAGCATTTTAGCACATAATTCAAAATGGCCGACAGCCAAAATGGCCGATATGGTAAAATTCAATATCAGACGACTCGGCATGCCGTCCTGAATCTAACGAGACCACTTTTATGATTTTTGGACAAACATTTAAAAAGTTATATGCAAAAATAGCAATTTTTCGTATCTCCGGACCAGTAGGTGGCGCTGTGACATGTGCCAAGTTTGGTTTGAATACGATAAAGCGTTGCGGAGATACAGCCTTAAGTGTGTTTTTGCTACCGCTACGTCAAATTTGTTCACGTGTTTATCAAAAACAATTTGACGAATCAACTTGAATTCCATAACGTTTTGTCAGCAGATGATCTGGTTCAATTTTTGTGAAAATTGGAGCAATGGACTAGGACGAGTTCGCAAAAGTAGGTTTTTCGATTAATTAGTTAAAAATGGCGGGAAAATGTTCATGATGGAATCAAGTCAAAGAATTTTGTCTCTATCCCTTATGGTTCAAAAGTTATTAGCATAAACATGAGTGTAACTTTGGACAGGTGGTGGCGCTAGACGGATTGTTTTAGAGACTCCAAAATTGGTGTGATTGATGTTGGGGCAGTCCTCTATCTGTGTGCCAAATCTCATAACCTTCCCGCAAACGGTTCTATGGTCTGCCATAGACCCCAATGGCGGAATAATAATAATAAGAAACCTAACGATTTTAATAGATGCCTCTGGTGCTTGGCCCCTAATAATCAGTGCTTCTCAGGTTTCTAACAGTTGTTTCAGGGATAGAAATTGAATAAAGTAATCAAATGTAAAGTAACACTGCATATTTGACTGTATAAATGAAAGATTAATCTTTAATAAAGTTATTCAGTCACGGGTAGGGATGCAAGAACCGGTGATTCGATAAGAAATGTGCATTCCTCTTATCGGTCACTGTGCGCATTTTATTGTGATTTTTAACCATTTGAGGGCAAAAAAGACGTGTGCTGTTTTCTGTGCGTCACACACACACACACACACACACACACACACACACACACACACACACACGTACACACACAGAACGGCTTCTCATAGTGAATGAATAGTGCGTGATAATGAACTGAGTTCTCTTCCTCGTCTTTTTACACACGGGAATGGACAAATACACACATCAAAATACGCAGATTTTCTTGAAGCGTCTCTATGATAACGTTAATCACACAACAAAAGACGAGAAAATTCACTCGCTGCTCTAGACAGAATCACTTTGAACTATATTTGTAATGTCTAGCCTATAATTTATCAATAAAGTGCAGTGTTATTTTACATTTGATTACAGTTTCTGTACCTATCTTTGTTCAGTTGTGTTTTTCATCATGAAAATATTCCCGCCATTTTGAATTTTCCGAAAAACCTACTTTTGCCGATTTGCACAAAAATTGAACCAGATCATCTTCAGGCCATGTTGACTAAAAGTTATGGAATTCAAGTTGATTCGTCAAGTCGTTTTTGATAAACGCGCAAACAAATTTGACGTAGCGGTTGCAAAAGCACACATAAGGCTGTATCTCTGCAACGCTTTATCGTATTAAAACCAAACTTGGTACATGTCATCACAAGCATGACCTGAGCGTTTCGGAGCAGCGCCACCTACTGGTCCAGAAATACAATAAATGGCTATTTTTGCTTATAACTTCTGAACTGTTTGTACAAAAATCATATAATCAAGTGGTCTCGTTAGATTCAGGACGGCATGCCGAGTCGTCTGATATTGAATTTTACCATATCGGCCATTTTGGCTGTCGGCCATTTTGAATGATGTGCTAAAATGCTGTATTTTATGAACACATGAACGGATTCTTATGAAACTTGGTATGGGTCATCAGCACGATGAGCTGAAGGAGCCTGAGAAGTTTCGAAACAGCGCCACCTAGTGGAGAATGTTTTTTTAAACGCTTATAACTTTGGGTGGGGTTGACTTATTTTCATGGGATAATTTGTCTCCGGAATTCTTGCCGAGTCCAACGATACCAGACTTGCCGGGTTTTGGCGTATGGTTTGTGCAGCGTTGTAATTTAGCGCTTATAAAACATTCGCTGATATTTAGTCCGATCGAGACGAAACCAGCGTCAGAAGTTCAGAAACATAGGTCGATAGCTAACCGCTAATGCCCAAATGTCAAAATATTGATAGTAAGGGGGAGTAAAATCCAATCAAAGTCAGGTGTCAGTCATTGTTTACGTGTTTTTTCATATAAATGTCTCCGAAACTAAATGAGATATTTTCACCAAAATTGACACACACGTGTATGGGCTCACTCCGAGGACACATTAAAAAATGGTGGGATTGTGCCTCTTGGTGGCGCTATACTAGAACAAAACATGAAATTCCCATTGACTACAATGCATTTTTCAGCCTTTTTGCCTAAAATCATCTTCAAATGTGTTTATTTGCTCATTGCTGCAGTTGATCTGACACTCTCAGCCGTGTTGGCATGTCTTGGGCCCGATAATGGCTGCTTGTTGTTATTGTTATGGTGTTAACGCTACTATTATTCTAAAGTTAGAATGATTCTACCGTATATCTTTATAGTTATCATCATTGGTGTGAACAGAATAAACAGAGCAGTATTGTGGACGGCTGATGTGTTGGTGTCAGAATGGCTGGTGTGTGTGTGTGTGTGACGTGTCTGGTTTTGTGTTGATGTGAAGGTCTGGGCAGCACAGGCCGAGTGCAGGTCATTCTTTTCCTCGCTGGATCAGGAGGACTTCCTCCCAACCAAACCACCTTCGCTAAACTTCTGCAGAAGCAGGGTTACACCACCGGCATTGTGGGTAAGACACTTAAAGGTCCCGTTCTTCGTGTTTTTTTGAAGCTTTGATTGTGTTTACAGTGTGCAATATAACATGTGTTCATGTTTCGCGTGTAAAAACACAGTATTTTTCACACAATGTACTCATCTGTACACCGCTGTTCTCACTGTCCTAAAAACGGCTGATGAGTTCCTTGTTCTATGAAGTCCCTCCTTCAGAAATACGTAACGAGTTCTGATTGTGCCAGCGGTTCCTGTGTTGTGATTCGACAGCAGCTTAGCGCACGTAACTTGCACGGAAAGGTCACGCCTCTTAACGGGTGATGTATGCGCTCAATGATCTCTACAGCGTCCCTGGGAAAGCCAAACAAAGATGATTTGACTCCGGGATGAAAATAACAGCGTCTCGACGACATGGCGACAAACACACTCAAACGCAACACTTCCTCTTCTCCACGTGGGACAGCAACAAGACCACGCCCCCTTTTTTCGCGTAGTCTTGTGGGCGGAGGTTAGTCTGTTCTACTGTTCTACTGACGTCATTAAAGCAGGAAGTACCAGGATGTAGTCCAAGCCGGCCGTTCGCTGTAGGCTTTGAAAGGAAACTTCTGTTAAATAAAATATCTCGCTTGGCATTGAACTTTGAGCTTTATAATTTTACAGGTATTATTTATGCTCTAACAGCAACATTACACACTAACTAAAGTTTGAACAATGGGATCACGAAGAACGGGACCTTTAATACACACTAGTAGTATATGGGGTGAATCTGTAAAACTAACCAATATAACCCAAAAGGTTTTGTGTAGCGATACGATCGTGTTGTATGATCAACACGTTTAGGCTTAGGGTGAGGAAATGACAGAATATTAATTTTTTAAGTGAACTATCACATTTAGTTTAGCACGTTTTAGAGTGCCTCGATTCTGGATTCTGGACTTCACTTGTTTCATTACTGGATGAATCAGTGTTTTATGAACAAATCTCTTGAATGAATGATTCAATGACTCACTCATAAAGACTTCACTTGTTTCATTACTGGATGAATCAGTGTTTTATGAACAAATCTCTTGAATGAATGATTCAATGACTCACTCATAAAGACTTCACTTGTTTCATTACTGGATGAATCAGTGTTTTTGAATGAATCTCTTGAATGAATGATTCAATGACTCACTCATAAAGACTTCACTTGTTTCATTACTGGATGAATCAGTGTTTTATGAACGAATCTCTTGAATGAATGATTCAATGACTCACTCATAAAGACTTCACTTGTTTCATTACTGGATGAATCAGTGTTTTTGAATGAATCTCTTGAATGAATGATTCAATGACTCACTCATTAAGACTTCACTTGTTTCATTACTGGATGAATCAGTGTTTTATGAACAAATCTCTTGAATGAATGATTCAATGACTCACTCATAAAGACTTCACTTGTTTCATTACTGGATGAATCAGTGTTTTATGAACGAATCTCTTGAATGAATGATTCAATGACTCACTCATAAAGACTTCACTTGTTTCATTACTGGATGAATCAGTGTTTTTGAATGAATATCTTAAATGAATGATTCAATGACTCACTCATAAAGACTTCACTTGTTTCATTACTGGATGAATCAGTGTTTTATGAACGAATCTCTTGAATGAATGATTCAATGACTCGCTCAAAGACTTCACAGGTTAAACTGTGGTTTTGATGTCCTGGGTCTTTACGATGTGTTCACTCTGCAGGTAAGTGGCATTTGGGTGTGAACTGTGAGAGCAGGAACGATCACTGCCACCATCCCAACAATCACGGCTTTGATTTCTTTTACGGGCTGCCCTTCACCTACTTCAATGACTGCAAGCCTGGAGAAGGTAAAGACGTCCTGGTGGACCTGCAGAAGACGCTGTGGGAGATTTCTGTGCTGGTGGCACTCGCGCTTCTCACGCTGCTTCTGGTCTGGGCCGTCGGGCTGCTGCAGATCCGTCTCACACTCCTGGTGTTTCTGGCCGTCCTGTGGTTGCTGAGCTTCTCGGTGTGGTTCGTGCCCTTTGAACTCCTGAGGACCTGGAACTGCATCATCATGAGGAACGGCGAGGTGGTGGAGCAGCCCATTAACGTGGAGACGCTGAACGCGCGGCTCATGCGTGAAGCGGAGCGGTTCGTGGAGAGGTAGGACTTCAGTAATGCAATAATACAGTAATACAATTAAACAATTTATACTTAAATCAACACAAAATTACCAAATACTAACTATATTTTTTTTTTGGAGGGGGTGGGGTAAGCAAATGCATAACAACTGCCTAGCAACACTTTAAAACAAAACACCCTAATATCACACGCCCTAGCAACCACCCAGAACATCATAGTATCATCCTTGCAACCACTCAAAACACCCTAATATCACACTAGCAACGCCCTAGCAACCACCCAGAACATCATAGGTGTCATCCTAGCAACCACCCAAAACACCCTAATATCACACTAACAACGCCCTAGCAACCACCCAGAACATCATAGGTGTCATCCTAGCAACCACCCAGAACATCATAGTATCATCCTAGCAAACACCCTAATATCACACTAGCAATGCCCTAGCAACCACCCAGAACATCATAGTATCATCCTTGCAACCACCAAAACACCCTAATATCACACTAACACAGCCCTAGCAACCACCCAGAATATCATAGTATCATCCTAGCAACCACCCAAAATACCCTAATAATCACACTAGCAACACCCTAGCAACCACCTAGAATATCATAGTATCATCCTAGCAACCACCCAAAACACTCTAATATCATCCTAGCACCCCTACACAACACCCTAAAACCATCTTAGCAATGCCCTAGCAACCACCCCGAACACCCTACCAACACTTTAGCAACCGCCCAGAACACCTTTGTATCATCCAAGCAACATCCTATCAAAAACCCAGAACACCCCAGTATCACCCTAGCAGCCACCCAGAACGTCATAGTATCATCTTAGCAACCACCCAGAATGCTGTAATATCATCCTAGCAACGCCCTAGCTACCATCCAAAAGACCCCAGTATCACCTTAGCAACCAAGCAGAACATCAGAGTGTCATCCTAGCAACCACCCAGAACATCATAGTATCATCCTAGCAACCACCCAGAACACCCTAATATCACCTTAGAACCCCTACACAACACCCTAAAACCATCTTAGCAATGCCCTAGCAACCACCCCGAACACCCTACCAACACTTTAGCAACCGCCCAGAACACCTTTGTATCATCCAAGCAACATCCTATCAAAAACCCAGAACACCCCAGTATCACCCTAGCAGCCACCCAGAACGTCATAGTATCATCTTAGCAACCACCCAGAATGCTGTAATATCATCCTAGCAACGCCCTAGCTACCATCCAAAAGACCCCAGTATCACCTTAGCAACCAAGCAGAACATCAGAGTGTCATCCTAGCAACCACCCAGAACCCCCTAATATCATCCTAGCAACCATCCAGAACACTGTAATATCCTAGCAACACTTTAGTAACCACCCAGAACATCATAGTATTATCCTAGCAATGCTCTAACAATAACCCAGAGCATCCTACCAACAGATTAGCAACCACCCAGGACACCCTAAAATCATCCTAGCAACACCCAGAACACCCAACCAACACTTTAGCACCCACCCAGAACACCCCAGTATCACCCTAGCAATGCCCTAGCAACACCCAACCAACACTTTAGCATCTACCCAGAACACCCCAGTATCACCCTAGCAATGCCCTAACAGCCACCCAGAACACCCAACCAACACTTTAGCACCCACCCAGAACACCCCAGTATCACCCTAGCAATGCCCTAACAACCACCCAGAACACCCAACCAACACTTTAGCACCCACCCAGAACACCCCAATATCACCCTAGCAACACCCAGAACACCCAACCAACACTTTAGCATCCACCCAGAACACCCCAGTATCACCCTAGCAATGCCCTAACAACCACCCAGAACACCCAACCAACACTTTAGCACCCACCCAGAACACCCCAATATCACCCTAGCAACACCCAGAACACCCAACCAACACTTTAGCATCCACCCAGAACACCCCAGTATCACCCTAGCAATGCCCTAACAACCACCCAGAGAATCCTACCAACAGATTAGCAACCACCCAGAACACCCCAGTATCACCCTAGCAATGCCCTAGCAACACCCAGAACACCCAACCAACACTTTAGCACCCACCCAGAACACCCCAATATCACACTAGCAACACCCAGAACACCCAACCAACACTTTAGCATCCACCCAGAACACCCCAGTATCACCCTAGCAATGCCCTAACAACCACCCAGAGCATCCTACCAACAGATTAGCAACCACCCAGAACACCCCAGTATCACCCTAGCAACACTCAGAACACCCAACCAACACTTTAGCACCCACCCAGAACACCCCAATATCACCCTAGCAACACCCAGAACACCCAACCAACACTTTAGCATCCACCCAGAACACCCCAGTATCACCCTAGCAATGCCCTAACAACCACCCAAAGCATCCTACCAACAGATTAGCAACCACCCAGAACACCCCAGTATCACCCTAGCAATGCCCTAGCAACCACCCAGAACACCCTATCAACCGCATAGCAACCACCTATACATAAGTTTGTTTTGCATTAAGTCATATAGTTATAACTAATTAATTGAACACAATGCAAACAAATCCATTTGTATTACTGCAATTAAAAGATAGTCAAATGATAAAGTATTGTACATTAATTTTTCATTTAAACCAATTTCGTATTAGTTTCTTTTGAATTTGTGCCGCTGAATGATCTGCACGTGTTCTTGACGTGTTTGCGGGGATTCACCCGTGAACAGGAAGCTGTAATGCTCATTTGCATGATCGCTCAATAATGTGGTAATGCAGAAAACATTAGACCTGTCCGGACAGATCAGCTGTTCGTCTCCTGCCGTTCCCACGCTCATGATTATGGTCTGTTTCTTGTGCCTGCCGTGGGAAACTTCTTTGGTTTCTGTTTAGCGTGATTGTTCATCATGTGATTTATGATGTCAGACACAGAGATGGGCCCTTCCTGCTCTTCCTGTCATTGGCACATGTGCACACGCCCCTCTTCGTGTCCGAGGGTTTCGCCGGAAAGAGCAAACATGGGCTGTATGGGGACAACGTGGAAGAAGTGGACTGGATGGTTGGTAAGAGATGGATTTCTGATGTATCGCTTGGTCACAGTGGGTGTGTCTATGTCTGGATGCTCTAACGTGATTGGTGGGCAGCAGAACAGAACAGAGTGTTTGATTTGTTCACAAATAATCAGATGTTTTACTGCTACCAAAAAAACATTCTAAATAGACAAATCGCCAACAAATAAAGCATATCAAACCAGCAACCCCCTAGCAACTCTTTCAGAACACTCTAGCATCCAGAACACTCTAGCATCACCCTAGCAACCATCCAGAACACTCTAGCATCACCCTAGCAACCACCTGACAACACTATAGCAAAAATCCAGAACACTCTAGCATATCCCTAGCAACTCTTTAGCAACCACTCAGAACACTCTAGCATCACCCTAGCAACCTCCTGACAACACTATAGCAAGAACCCAGATCACTCTAGGATCACCCTAGCAATGTCCTATCAACCATCCAGAACATCCTAGCAACCACATAGCAGCACTACAGTAACAACCCATAAAAGTCTAGCATTACCCTAGCAGCCATCCAAGACACCCTAGAAACACTATAGTAACAACCCAGAACAGTCTAGCATCCCCCTAGCAATGCCCTAGCAACTACACAGAAGACCCTAGCAACACTACAGCAACAACCCAGAACACTCTAAAATCACCCTAGTAACCACCCAGAACACTCTAGCATCACCCTAATAACCACCCAGAACACCATAGCAACCACCTTGCAACACTACAGCAACAACCCAGAACCCTCTAAAATCACCCTGGTAACCACCCAGAACACCATAGCAGACACCTAGAAACTCTATAGCAACAACCTAGAACACTCTAACATCCCCCTAGCAACCACACAGAACACCATAGAAACCACCTAGCAGCACTACAGAAAAAACCCAGAACACTCTAGCATCACCCTAGTAATCACCCAGAACGCCATAGCAACCACCTAGCAACACTATAACAAAAACCCAGAACACTCTAGCATCACCCAAGCAATGCCCTAGCAACTGCCCAGAACACCCTAGCAACACTACAGCAACAACCCAGAACACTCTAAAACCACCCTAGTAACCACCCAGAACACCATAGCAACCACCTAGCAACACTATAGCAACAACCCAGAACACTCTAGCATCATCCAAGCAATGCCCTAGCAACTGCCCAGAACACCCTAGCAACACTACAGCAACAACCCAGAACACTCTAAAATCACCCTAGTAACCACCCAGAACACTCTAGCATCACCCTAATAACCACCCAGAACACCATAGCAACCACCTAGCAACACTACAGCAACAACCCAGAACCCTCTAAAATCACCCTGGTAACCACCCAGAACACCATAGCAGACACCTAGAAACTCTACAGCAACAACCTAGAACACTCTAACATCCCCCTTGCAACCACCCAGAACACCATAGAAACCACCTAGCAACACTACAGAAACAAACCAGAACACTCTAGCATCACCCTAGTAATCACCCAGAACACCATAGCAACCACCTAGCAACACTATAACAAGAACCCAGAACACTCTAGCATCACCCAAGCAATGCCCTAGCAACTGCCCAGAACACCCCAGCAACACTACAGCAACAACCCAGAACACTCTAAAATCACCCTAGTAACCACACAGAACACTCTAGCATCACCCTAATAACCACCCAGAACACCATAGCAACCACCTAGCAACAACCTAGAACCCTCTAAAATCACCCTGGTAACCACCCAGAACACCATAGCAGACACCTAGAAACTCTATAGCAACAACCTAGAACACTCTAACATCCCCCTAGCAACCACACAGAACACCATAGAAACCACCTAGCAACACTACAGAAACAACGTAGAACACTCTAGCATCACCCTAGTAATCACCCAGAACGCCATAGAAACCACCTAGCAACACTATAACAAAACCCCAGAACACTCTAGCATCACCCAAGCAATGCCCTAGCATCTGCCCAGAACACCCTAGCAACAACCCAGAACACTCTAAAACCACCCTAGTAACCACCCAGAACATTCTAGCATCACCCTAATAACCACCCAGAACACCATAGCAACCACCTAGCAACAACCCAGAACACCCTAGCAACACTACAGCAACAACCCAGAACACTCTATAATCACCCTAGTAACCACCCAGAACACCATAGCAGACACCTAGAAACTCTATAGCAACAACCTAGAACACTCTAACATCCCCCTAGCAACCACCCAGAACATCATAGAAACCACCTAGCAACACTACAGAAACAACCCAGAACACTCTAGCATCACCCTAGTAACCACCCAGAACACCATAGCAACCACCTAGAAACTCTATAGCAACAACCTAGAACACTCTAACATCCCCCTAATAACCACCCAGAACACCATAGCAACCACCTAGCAACACTATAGCAACAACCCAGAACACCCTAGCAACCACTTACCAAATCATGATTGTTTTGTATTGTGGCATTTAATAATAACTAATTAATTTATCACAATGAAAAAAAATCAATGAAAACAAATTTATTACTTCACTAAAAATAATCATAAAGTACTTTATATCCTATTATTACGGTAATAAAAATGATATATGTTCTTCGTTATAATTAAATTCCACCATGCAAAACAATCTTTAAAAACACATTCATGCGAAACATAACTTCTCTCTCTTCTTTTCTTCTCATGAATCAAATGTAAGAAAGCTCTGGTCACATGATATTGACAATGGCATCAGAGTAAAGATCAGGTGTTTGATCACAGGTAGAATGATGGAGACCATAGAGCGGCTCGGCCTGTCGGAGAAAACCCTGACCTACTTCACATCTGACCACGGCGGCCACATCGAGGACGCTCAGAGAGGAGGCTGGAACGGGATCTATCGAGGTACAACACATGCGGTCATCGTTTACTCCTAAACCTGCATGAGCCTGTGGAACCAGAGCAGAAACACAGGATATGATTGTGTGTTCACTGACCCTCGTGTGTTCAGGTGGGAAAGCCATGGGCGGCTGGGAGGGAGGGATCCGAGTGCCGGGAATATTCCACTGGCCCGGGCATCTCACCGCAGGTCGTCAGGTGCCAGAACCAACCAGTCTGATGGATGTTTTTCCCACGGTGGTGAAGCTGGCCGGGGGAGAACTTCCGGAGGACAGGTACAACCGCAGCAGCTCAGACAGCAAAACACACAGATTATATTAGTGTAGCCTAGCATCACCCTACCAACCACCAGGACATCCTAGCAACACCCTAACAACCACCAGGACACCCTAGTAACATGTAGAAACCACCCAAAAGTTGTCACCTTTATTTATAGGACACCCTAGCAACCACTCTAGCATTACCGCAACAATACCCTAACAACCTCCCTGAACACCCAAGCAACCACCCAGAAGTCCCCTTTATTTATAGAACACCCTAGCAACCACCCAGAAGTCACCTTTATTTATTGAACACCCTAGCAACGCTTTAGCAACCACCTAGAACACTCTAGTATTGACACAGAAACACACTAACAACCACCCTGAATATCCTAGCAACCACCCAGAAGTCAAGTCACCTTTATTTATAGAACACCTTAGCAACGCTTTAGCAACCTCCTGAAACACTCTAGCATCACCCTAGCAATCACACAGAACACCATTACATCACCCTAACAACCACCAGGACACCCTAGTAACTATGTAGCAAC